>MU764323.1:15440-72147 GCA_026770625.1 Nicotiana glauca | reverse complement strand
GGGGGGGGGGGGGGAAAGGTTAGTCCGTCTTCCCGTGGACTTCGCTTGTCCTGCTTGGCCGTTGATTTTTATTGGGGTAGCATCGCTATACAAAGTAATTTTTATAACAGACGTGCATGAGTTTGTAAAAATATGACATGGGTATATATTTAAGAAATAGTTTTTGAACCGACGACTGTGACGTGGTTCAGGACATATTGCAACCTCTCTCAGTCCCGAATTTTAAGAGTCCTCCTCAAAATTCTGCCCCAGTTTACTGGGTTGGTGCTTCTAACGGCTGCGCGCGATGAAGGATTGAGAATCAACTTCGGAATTTTGAGGGACCTCCTTAAAATTCTGCCCCAGTTTCCAATTGCGGGGGGAAATGGAAATTTTATTGAATTGTGACCGAACCCATAAGGCTGCCTACGTATCCCCTCTTAAATGGGAATTAGGTCAGTCGTAGTTCAAATTACATCATATAGGATAGTATAAAGATTACACATAGTAACGCATAACTGCATCTGAATTAATTGGCTTTGACCAAACTTCTCCATCCATTTATGCAAGTATGAGGTATCCTCCTGTTAGAACCCAGCGAACCATGTATGGGCCTTGACAGTTGGGAGAAAATTTCCCCTTGGCTTCGTCTTGATATGGGAATATTTTCTTCACCACCAGTTTCCCTGGTGTAAACCGTCTCAGGTTGACTCTTTTGTTGAAGGCTCTGGACATCCTGTTCTTATACAATTGACCATGACAAATTGCATTCATTCTCTTCCCATCTATAAGGGCTAACTGCTCGTAGCGACTCTTTACCCATTCTGCATCTTCAAGTTTTGCTTCCTGTATAATCCTCAGGGAGGAAATCTCTACCTCGGCGGGAATGAATGACTTGGTACCATAAACCAACATATAGGGAGTCGCCTCGGTTGACGTACAGACTGTGGTACGGTACCCCAATAAAGCAAATGATAGCTTTTCGTGGCACTGCTTGTGTTTCTCTATCATTTTCCTTAGTATCTTCTTGATATTCTTATTGGCCGCTTCTAAAGCTCCATTTATCTGAGGTCTGTAGGCTGTAGACTTCTTGTGCTTAATATTGAAGATTTCACACATCGCTTTCATCACGTCACTGTTGAGATTGGAACCATTATCAGTAATGATTGACTCTGGGATGCCGAACTGACAAATGATACGGTCGCGGACAAAGTCTACCACAACTTTCTTAGTTACTGCCTTATATGATGCTGTTTCAACCCATTTGGTGAAATAATCAATTGCCACTAGAATGAACCTATGCCCGTTTGATACGGCATAATCGATAGGTCTGATGACATCCATTCCCCAAGCGGCAAGCGGCCATGGCGAGCTTGTTGCATTAAGCTTATTAGGAGGCACCTTTATCATATCCGCATGTATCTGACAACGATGGAATTTTCGGACATACTGGATGCAGTCTGTTCCCATAGTCATCCACAAATATCCAGCTCAAAGTATTTTCTTTGCTAAGACAAAACCATTCATATGTGGACCGCAGGTCCCTGCGTGAACTTCTTCTAATAACCTGGATGCTTCCTTTGCTTCGACACACCTTAGCAATCCCAAATCGGGAGTCCTCCTATATAGGATTCCTCCGCTGTGAAAGAAGTGATTGGATAACCTTCGCAGTGTGCACTTTTGAGTAGTGTTTGCAAGTTCTGGATATTCTCCCATTTTCAAATACCTTTTGATATCATGGAACCAGGGTTTTCCGTCTGCTTCTTCCTTGACATGAGCACAGTAAGCTGGCTGATCATGAATTTTCACCGGGATAGGATCAATGAGGTTCTTATCTGGATGCTGAATCATGGATGATAGGGTAGCCAATGCGTTGGCAAACTCGTTCTAGATTCTGGGGATGTGCTGGAACTCTGTCCTTGTAAACCTCCTCCTCAACTCCTATACATGATACAGATAAGGGAGTATCTTAGGGTTCTTGGTTGCCCATTCTTCTCAGACCTGATGTATAAGCAAGTCTAAATCCCCGATCACTAGTAGCTCCTGAACGTTCATGTCAATGGCCAACCTGAGCCCCAATATACATGCTTTGTATTCGGCCATATTGTTGGTGCACAGGAATCTGAGTTTGGCAGATACCGGATAATGCTGGCCGGTTTTTGATACTAGGACTGCTCCCATGCCTACTCCTTTGAAATTTGCTGCTCCATCGGAGAACATTCTCCAGCCATCATAGGATTCTGCGATATCTTCACCTATGAAAGAGACCTTTTTGTCAGGAAAATACGTCTTTAGAGGCTCGTATTCTCCGTCCACAGGATTTTTGGCAAGATGATCTGCTAGTGCCTGTCCTTTGATTGCTTTCTGGGTTACGTAGACAATATCAAATTCACTCAGCAGGATTTTCCATTTGGCTAGCTTGCCCATAGGCATGGGCTTTTGGAAAATATACTTCAGCATATCCATTCTCGATATGAGATAAGTAGTATAGGCACAGAAATAATGCCTCAACTTTTGAGCTACCCAAGTCAAAGCACAACAGTTGCGTTCTAGCAAAGAATACTGAGCCTCGTATGGAGTGAACTTATTGTTGAGGTAATAGATGGCTTGCTCCTTTCTCACGGTTTTGTCATGTTTCCCCAGAACACAACTGAATGCTCCATCCAATACTGCAAGGTAGAGCAATAGTGGTCTCCCCAGTTCGGGCGGAACCAGAACTGGCGGCGTTGATAGGTATTCCTTGATTCTGTCGAAGGCTTTCTGGCAATCATCGGTCCATTTAATAGCAACATCTTTCTTCAACATATTAAATATGAGCTCACAAATGATAGTGGATTGAGCTATGAACCGGATGATGTAGTTGAGTCTCCCTAAGAAACTCATGACCTCTTTCTTATTCTTTGGCGGCGGCAATTCTTAAATGGACTTAATCTTTGATGGATCCAGCTCTATTCCTCGGTGACTTATGATGAACACAAGCAACTTTCTAGCAGGAACCCCGAATGTGCACTTGGCAGGATTCAGTTTCAGATTGTACCTCCTTAGTCTATTGAACAATTTCCTCAGATCTTCCATGTGGTCAGTGGCTATCTTGGATTTGATGATGACATTGTCTACATACACCTCGATCTCTTTGTGTATCATGTCATGGAAAATAGTAGTCATGGCCCTCATGTAGGTGGCCCCAGCATTTTTTAATCCAAACGGCATCATCTTGTAACAATACATCCCCCACGACGTAATGAAATCCATTTTCTCCGCATCTTTTTCATCCATATATATCTGATGATACCCATCAAAACAGTCGACAAATGACTGCAGCTCGTTCTTGGCCGAATTATCAATCAGAATGTGTATGTTTGGCAAGGGGAAGTCGTCTTTCAGACTGGCCCAGTTGAGGTCCCGGTAGTCGACGCAGACCCTGACCTTCCCATCCTTCTTCGGTACTGGCATAATGTTGGCTAACCATGTTGGATACTCCACTACCCTGAGGACCTTGGCTTTGACTTGTTTGGTAACTTCCTCCTTGATTTTCAAACTCATGTCTAGCTTGAATTCCTGAGCTTCTACTTTACCGGCAGACATGTCGGATCTGTTGGCAGTTTGTGAGCTATAATAGATTTACTAAGACTACTCATATCATCATACAACCAGGCGAATATGTCCTCATATTCCCTTAGGAATTCTGTGTACTCTTCCTTTTCTGACGGTGACAGGTGAACACTGATGTGCGTTTCCTTAACATTTTCTGTATCCCCCAAGTTGACAACCTCAGTTTCATCCAAGTTAGATTTAGGCCTATTCTCAAAGTCCTCAAACTCCTTAGCAACCTCTTATGGTATATCATCCTCTTCTGAGTCTATATCCATTTGTTGCGTCGTCTCGTCGTATGCCACATTCGTCGGTTCATCAAGATAAGTAATAGTAATGCTGTGTAAATAAAGTAAATGATAGAGAAAATAATAAGAGCGAGATCCATAAGAAACTAAAATGCTTTTGATAAATTTCATAATTGTTTTGAACATTGGAGCTCTTATTTTCGAAATTAAAAATATGGAAAGGAAATCAACTAGCGAAAAAGTAAAAGATAATGCATGGTGCTTTGTTCAGCCTTGCTACCCCAAAGCTTTTCGAGATTTGGTTGTTCTGATGGACTAATTATTGAGGCGTGCTCCTCGGCTCACGGATTGTATGGAGGGCCTTCCTCCCCTTCCTCCTCGAAAACGGCGCAACAATCCATATTGTCATCCTCCAGGAACAAGTTCCTCATTGCTGCTAATGCTTCCTCTTCTTCTGACCCATAAATAACTTTGGCTGGTTGGAAAGTCTGCTCTAGACGGGGTATCAGATGCTCCAATGGATAGTAAGGACCACGCCAGGGTGGCGACCATTCTTTGAATTCCTTCCAGGTGTAGTCGTATCCCAAACCAAAAGTGGTATAAATAACAACTTCTCGGAATCTGGGCACGTGGTCCTGGGGTCGAAATTTAGGAAACTTGTGAAAAAAGTTGGGAAATAGCTTAAATAGTTAGAATTCTTTCTTGTAGGCCTATATTGACTATTTCTTACTTCATTTAACTAGTTTGTGATCGTTCGGCTCTGAATTGAAGACTTGGGCTTGTTCTTGATGTTGGAAGTACACTTTGGAGCGAGGTGAGTCTCCTTTCTAACCTTGTAAGAGGGAATTATCCCCATAGGAATAATAATTGAGTAATTATTGCTAAATGCGGGGGCTACGCATGCGCTAGAGGACGGGAGTCCGTGCTTGGCTACTACTATGCCAATCGTCCGGGTAGTATAGGACCCACACCATGCTTTATTTATACAAATCTATATGTTATCTTGTTAATACGAGCACCTAGGATATGCTAGAGACTTGAAAGGGAATAAGAACGAACTTATATACTTGTTGAAATCTTACATGGCATTAATGACTATTGATGTGCCTTCATGTGTATACTTGATATTGCTTATTATTTGTGGATCGGGCCGATCGCCTAGGTATGAATAGATGCATCTATAGGGGCGCCGTCGACCCTCGGCAAGTGCATAGTTTATTACTGTTGGATCAGGCCATCGCCTCGGCATATTTATGCATGCTTATATCCCTTGCCTGAGAGCTTTAAATGTTGATATAACCTTTCATGGCTCGATATAAATTGAGAAATATAATGAAAGTAAATGGTTAATTGGAAATATAGTGGAGAGTAGGACTTATATGCCTTACTATAAACAATTGCTTATTAGTGATTCTTTATTATTAGTACAATACTTTGATATATTGTTCGACCCAAGTGAGTGTCAAGTCGACCTCTTGTCTCTACTTCTTCGAGATTAGACGGGATACTCACTGGGTACATATTGTTTATGGACTCATACTACGCTTCTGTACTTAATTGTACAGGATTTGAGGCAGATACATCTGGTTACCAGTCCGGTGCGCGCCCTTGAGCTTGTGGCAGAGACTTCTACGGTGGGTTGCTTCCTTCCTACGCTGCTTAGCATCTAGATGGAGTCTTCCTTTACATTTTCTGTCTTTCCCTATTTCAGACAGTAGGATAGAGATGTCTTTTTTATATTCTACTAGATGCCCATACTTGTGACACCATGTTCTGGCACACACTTTGGTAGACATTTATTTTTGGGTTGTATAATTATGCTATTTGCGGTATTTCGCTCTTCTGGCTTACTTTCAAATTAAGTATCTATTTCACTCATTTCTAATTAAAAGCAACATAAGAATTTAGTAATGTTTCCGCGTTGGCTTTCCTGACAATGGTATCAGGCGCCCTCATGACCTATTGTGGAAATGGGTCGTGACGACATGGTATCAGAGCACTAGGTTCACGGCTCACGACTTATGGGCAAACTTGATAGAGTCTTGTTGATCGGTACGAAGACGTCTGTATTTATCTTCGAGAGGCTATAGGGTATTAGGAAGACTACTCTTTATTCATTCCATGTCGTGCAGTGGTTAGTGTACTAAATTTCCCTCTTCTATTCTCTCACAGATGGTGAGAACTCACACCGCTGACATTTTGAACCCGGGATGAGCTGCTCTCCCCATTTCTAGAGGCCGAGGTAGAGGCCGGGGGAGGGCACCGACCCGTGGTAGGGGACGAGGGCGTCCCAAAGTCATTTCAGTAGCACCACCAGCGGATCCTATCATGGAGGAGCAGGGCTAGGTGCCCGCAGCTGAGCCTACCCCGGCGGATTTCATGACAGCACCGAGATTTCAGGAGGTCATGGGCCGCACGCTACGGTTCATGGACACTATGACTCATGTTGGTTTATTTCCAGCAGACCCAACTACTTCACAGGCAGGAGGAGGAGCCTGGACCCCTACTACTCAGGCTCCAGGTCATGTAGCTGTAGTATATCAGACTCCGGGTGCACTACCCACAGATGGGGCTCAGCCAGTTGCTGTAGTTGCACCCCAGCCCAGGCCAACTGTGGATGGTGATCCACAGAAGTTATTGGACAGCTGGACCAGGCTTTATCCTCCGGTCTTCGGGGGTGAGCGTCATGAGGATACCCAGGACTTCATTGAAAGGTGTGGGGACAAAGTGCACAACATGAGGATATTCGAGTCGCACGGAGTTGACTTCACTACTTTTCAGCTCGAGGGCACGACCCGTAGATGGTGACAGTCCTATGTTCTTGGCAGGCCAATGGGTTCTCCTCCCATCACTTGGGGTCAGTTCATACAATTGTTCTTGAATAGGTACATCCCGCCCTCTGAGAGGGAGGAGCTGTGGTATTGGTTTGAGCATCTCGAGCAGGGTCAGATGTCTATGACTGACTATGAGGAAAGGTTTTCTGAGTTGTCCCGCCATGCACTTATGATACTTTCTACAGATGCGGAGAGAGTGCGGAGGTTTGTCGCTGGATTGCAGCCTGGTATTCGATTTGGTATGGCTTGAAAGGTGGAGAAGGGCACAGAGTATCAACTAGTGGCCGAGATTGCTCGCAGGATTGAAGGATATCACCAGAGGGGTAGAGAGCAGATACAACAGGATAAGAGAGCTAGGTTCTCCAGTGAGTTCAGAGGTGCCCCAGCTAGAGAGGTCAGTTTGGGAGGGGCTACCCTAGTAGGCCACCGGTTTCAGCACCACCTCCTGCCCGGATGGCTCCAGCGCGCCCTTATTTTAGTGTTATGCCAGAGTATTCCTATCGCCCGCCAGCTATTCAGGGTTCCTCCAGTGGGTATTCAGGTCCCCGGGGTCCTTCTGATTCTTATTTTAGTGCCATGCCGGAGAGTTCATGTTGTCCACTGGCTATCCAGGCTTCTTCCAGTGGGTCTACGGGTTATCAGGGTCAGCCATCAGGGCAGCAGGTCACCGCCCCGCATAGTTGTTTTAAGTGCGGAGATCCCGGTCACATGAGCAGATACTGCCCCAAACTTCGGGGCAAGGGAGTGCAGCAGGGTCAGTAGCCCATGATTTCAGCACCAGCTGCCCAGCCACCTAGAGGTGGAGGGCAGACGGGTAGAGGTTGTCCTAGAGGTGGAGGTCAGGCAGGAAGAGGTCAGCTAGTTACTGCTCAGTCAGGTGGAGGCCAGACAGCTGGTGCTCCAGCTAGATTCTATGCTCTTCCGGCCAGGCCAGATGCATTGGCCTCAGATGCCGTCATCACAGGTATTATTTCCGTTAGTGGTAGGGATGCATTGGTATTATTTGATCCCGGGTCTACTTATTCATATGAATCATCTCTGTTTGCTTGTTCCCTGGTTATTTATCCTGAGCCTTTGGGCACTCCTGTTCATGTGTCTACTCCTGTGGGTGATTTTGTGGTTGTGGATCAGAGCTACTGGTCCTGTGTGGTCACTTTCTGCAGTTTCGAGACTAGAGCAGATCTTCTATTGCTTGATATGATTGATTTTGAGGTCATCCTGGGCATGGATTGGTTGTCTTCATATCACGCCGTCCTTGATTGCCATGCCAAGACTGTTTCACTAGTGATGCCAGGATCGCCGAGATTGGAATGGAAGGGTTCCACTGTTGATACGCCTAGCAGGGTCATTTCCTTCCTGATGGCGCAGCACATGGTCGGAAAAGGGTGTTTAGCTTCTTTAGCTTATGTTTGAGACACCACTGCTGAGTCTCCAACGATTGATTCAGTGCCAGTAGTCTGAGAGTTCACCAATGTTTTTCCTTCTGATCTTCCCGGCATGCCTCCAGATCGTGATATTGATTTTTGTATTGATTTAGCCCCAGGCACTCAGCCTATATCTATTCCACCGTACCGTATGGCTCCTAAGGAGTTGAAGGAGCAGCTAGAGGAGTTGTTAGCAAAGGGGTTTGTCAGCACAGTGTATCACCTTGGGGTGCACCGGTGCTATTTGTGAAGAAGAAGGATGGGACAATGCGGATGTGCATTGATTACCGCCAGTTGAACAAGTTCACCATCAAGAATAAGTATCCGTTGCCTCATATTGATGATTTGTTTGACCAGCTGCAGGGAGCTAGGGTGTTCTCTAAGATTGACCTGAGGTCAAGGTATCATCAGCTGAAGATTCAGGACTCGGATGTTATGAAGACTGCATTCAGGACTAGATATGGCCACTATGAGTTTCTAGTGATGTATTTCGGCTTGACTAATGCCCCAGCAACATTTATGGATTTGATGACCCGGGTATTCAGGCCTTATATTGATTCCTTAGTTATCGTCTTCATTGACGACATCTTCATATACTCACGTAGCTTGGGGGAGCACTAGCAACATTTGAGAGTAGTGCTTCAGACCTTGCGAGAGCAGAAGCTATATGCCAAGTTCCCCAAGTGTGAGTTTTGGCTAGAGTTAGTGGCGTTCTTGGGGCATGTTTTGTCAGGAGAGGGTATTAAGGTAGATCCCAAGAAGATTGAGGTTGTTCAGAGTTGGCCACGTCCTACTTCAGTGACCGAGATCAGGAGTTTCCTGGGGTTAGCAGGCTATTACCGGCGATTTGTGCAGGGCTTTATATCTATTGCATCCCCCTTTACTAGATTGACCCAGAAGGGTGATCCATTCCATTGGTCCGATGATTGTGAGGAGAGCTTTCAGAAGCTCAAGACAGCTTTGACTACGGTACCAATTCTTGTATTGCCTTCCGGTGCAGGGATGTATACTGTATATTACGATGTTTTACGCATTGGTTTGGGATGTGTGTTGATGCAGGAGGGGCGAGTTATTGCATATGCTTTGCATCAGCTGAAGATTCATGAGAAGAATTACCCTGTGCACGATCTGGAGTTGGCAGCGATTGTTCATGCCCTTAAGATATAGAGGTACTATTTGTATGGGGTGCCTTGTGAGGTTTATATCGATCATCGCAACTTACAACATTTGTTCAAGCAGAGGGATCTCAATTTGAGGCAGCGTAGGTGGCTTGAGCTACTAAAGGATTATGACATTACCATTCTTTATCATCCAGGCAAGGCGAATAGGGTCGCGGATGCCTTGAGAAAAAAGGCGGAGAGTATGGGTAGCTTGGCATTCATTCTAGCAAAGGAGAGGCCCCTAGCTTTAGACATCCAGTCCTTAGCTAACATGCTTGTGAGGTTGGACACTTCAGAGCCCAACCGATTTCTAGAATGTGTAGTTGCTCAGTCTTTGTTATTGGGGCAAATCAAGGTCCGACAATTTGATGATCCACACTTGGTAGTTCTCAGAGAGCGGTACTTTAGGGAGGTGCCCAGGAGGTTTCTATTGAAGAGGATGGTGTTTTGTGACTCCAGGGTTGTCTGTGTGTTCCTAATGTTGATGGTATGAGGAGGAGGGTCCTAGAGGAGGCACACAGTTCGCGGTATTCTATCCACCCGGGAGTTACGAAGATGTATCATGACTTGAGACAACATTTCTGGTGGAGGGGAATGAAGAAAGACATAGTGAAGTATGTGACCAAGTGTTTGAATTGCCAGCAGGTCAAGTATGAACATCAAAGGACGGGTGGCCTACTCCAGCAGATGCCTATTCCGGAGTGGAAGTGGGAGCGCATCATAATGGATTTCGTAGTGGGGTTGCCGCAGACTTTGCAGAAGGTTGATTCAGTATGGGTCATTATGGATAGGTTGACCAAGTCGGTCCATTTCATTTCAGTGGCGACTACCTATACAGCGGAGAAGTACGCTCAGATTTATATTCGGGAGATAGTCCGATTACACGGTGTGCTGGTTTCTATCATATTAGATCGAGGCCCTCAGTTCACTTCCCATTTCTGGAGAGTCATTCAGAGTGAATTGGGGACCCGTGTAGAGCTTAGCACAACATTCCATCCTCAGACCGACGAGCAGTCGGAGTGGACAGTTCAGATTTTAGAAGATATGCTAAGAGCATGTGTGATTGACTTTGAAGGGTTGTGGGATCAGTTCTTTCCTTTAGTGGAGTTTGTGTACAACAACAGCTATTAGTCCACCATAGAGATGTCCCCATACGAGGCTTTATATGGCCGACGCTATCGTTCTTGTATCGGGTGGTTTGAGCCCACTGAGGCTAAGTTGCTTGACACAGATTTGGTACAGGATGCCTTGGATAAAGTAAAGTTGATTCAGGGGAGAATTCGCACAGCTCAGTCCAAACAGAAGAGCTAAGCGGATTAGAAGGCACGTGATGTGTCATTTATGGTTTGCGAGAAGGTTCTCTTGAATGACTCACCCATGAAGGGCATTATGAGGTTCGGGAAGAGGGGCAAGTAGAGTCCAAGGTTTATTGGCCACTTTGAGGTGTTGAGACGAGTTGGGGAGGTTGCCTATGAGCTTGCTTTACCCCCTAGTTTATCGGGAGTTCACCCAGTTTTTCATGTTTTGATGCTTTAAAAGTATCATGCCGACCTATCCCACGTGTTGGACTTCAGTACTATTCAGTTCGATGAGAGTTTGGGCTATGAGGAGGAGTCCAGGTACTTTTCTATGTCCGTTCGAGAATGAACGTTTGGTTAAGAGGTGGAAAATGTAATGATCGACTGGTCGTTTTGCCTTTTAGAACCCCGTTCCCTTAAATAAGACTTCCAGCACTTGCTTTAGCTAATTTATAACTTGCGGGGATGGTTGGTTCGGGAGTTGGAAGAGTTTTGAGTAAAAATATGTCCAATTGTTTCTTTAAGATTCTCTTAGAAGACCCAGTTTGACTTCGGTCAACTTTTTGGGAAAATGGACCCGGATTCAGGATTTGACAGTCCGGGAGGGTCTGTGAAAAAATATGGGACCTGGGCGTATGCTCGAAATCGAAGTCCGAGGTCCCTAGCCCGAGTAATGAATTTTTAATTGAAATTGTTAAATTGATGTTTTAAAGAATTAAAGAAATAAGAAATCATTGATTTCCTAGGTACCAGGATCGAATTTTGGTTCCGAAGCTTGGTACAGGTCTGAAATATCACTTGAGACTTGCCCGTAAAATTTGGTGTCAATCCGAGTAGTTTAAGGGCGTTTTGGCTCGTTAGAAGAAAATTAAGAGCTTAAAGTTCAATAGTTTGATTCATTTGGTTTTAGGGGGTGATTCCAAGATTTAGCGTTGCTTTAGGTGTTCCGAGGGTTTGATTAGGTCCGCTTTGTAATTTCAGACTTGTCGGTATGTTCGGACGGGGCTCGGGAGCCTTGAGCAACAAACAAGCAAGGTTCGAGTGTAGTAGGAAAGTTGAAGAATAGCTGAAGCTCTGCTGCTTCTGTCATAACTGCATCTGCGGTTTTAGGACCGCAGAAGCGCGACCGCAGATGCGGTCAATCCACACAGAAGCGGCCTTTGTCCAGGCCAAGAGAAATCGCAGGAGCGGCTCGAAAGATGCAGAAGCGGACCTCATGCCGCAGAAGCGACTCCGCAGAAGCGGATCTCAGATCGCAAAAGCGGTCCAGCCCTTTTCGCCCAGTTTCGTAGATGCGGTCCTCCTTTTGCAGGTGCAGGACCGCAGAAGCAGAAATTGCTGGGCAGTGAGTTCATATAATTCGAACTCAAAGGCCATTTATTTCATTTTTACTCCACACTTAGGTGATTTGGGGGCTTCCAAAGAGAGGATTTCCACATAGAACTTCACGGTAAGTTAATTCCATTCATTATTAGTTTAAACACATGTATATTAAGTTGATTAAACACTAAAAATTAGGTGAAATCAAAGGGGTTAGAGCTAGACCTAGGATTTAAGTAAAATCAAGATTTAACCATGAAATTTGCTATTAAATGAACTAGAATTCATATATAATTGATCCTTAGGTAATATAGAACAACTTTCTTCGGAAAATATCGGAATCCGGGCACGTGGGCCCGGGGTCAGAATTTAAGAAACTTGTGAAAAAGGTTGGGAAATCGCTTAAATAGTTAGAATTCGATCTTGTAGGCCTATATTGACTAGTTCTTACATCATTTAACGAGTTTGTGATCGTTCGACTCCGAATTGAGGACTTGGGCTTGATCTTCATATTGGAAGTACGCTTTGGAGCGAGGTGAGTCTCCTTTCTAACTTTGTAAGAGGGAATTGTCCCCATAGGAATAATAAATGAGTAATTATTGCTACATACGGGGGCTACGCACGCGCTAGATGACGAGAGTCCCTGTGTAGCTACTACTATACTAATCGTATGGGTAGTTTAGGACCCACACCATACTTTATTTATAGAAATCTCTATATTATCTTGTTAATACAAGCACCTAGGATATGCTAGAGACTTGAAAGGGAATAAGAACGAACTTGTATACTTATTGAAATCTTGCATGGTATTAATGACTATTGATGTGCCTTTGTGTGTATACTTGATATTGCTTGTTATTTGTGGATCAGGTCGATCGCCTCGGTATGAATAGATGCATGTATAGGCGCGCCGTCGACCCTCGGCAAGTGCATAGTTTATTTTTGTTGGATCGGGCTGTCGCCTCGGCATATTTGCGCATACTTATATTGCTTGCCTAAGAGTTTTAAATATTGATATTGCCTTTCATGGACCAATATAAATTGAGAAATATCATGAAAGTAAATGGTTAATTGGAAATATAGTGGAGAGTAGGACTTATATGCCTTGCCATAAACTGTTGCTTATTAGTGAATCTTCATGGTTAGTATAATACTTTGATATTTTGTTCGGCCCTAGTGATTATCAAGTCGACCTCTCATTTCTACTTCTTCGAGATTAGACGGGATACTCACTAGGTACATATTATTTATGCACTCATACTACGCTTCTGTACTTAATTGTACAAGATCTGAGGCAGATATATCTGGTTACCAGTCCGGTGTGCGCCCTTAAGCTTGTGGCAGAGACTTCCACGGTGAGTTGCTTCCTTCCTATGCCGCTCGGCAGCCAGATGGAGTCTTCCTTTACATTTTTTGTCTTTTCCTATTTCAGACAGTAGGATAGAGATGTCTTTTTTATATTCTACTAGATGCCCACACTTGTGACACCATGTTCTAGCACACATTTTGGTAGACATTTATTTTTGGGTTATATAATTATTCTATTTATGGTATTTTGCTCTTCTGGCTTACTTCCAAATTAAGTATCTATTTCACTCATTTCTGATTAAAAGCAACATAAGAATTTAGTAATGTTTCCGTGTTGGCTTGCCTGCTAATGGTGTCAGGCGCCCTCATGACCTATTGTTGAAATGGGTCGTGACAGTTAAGGTATAATTAGGGCTGTAGGAACTGGAGCGGGATCGCTCCTGCTGAGATGACCGTTGATAGCCGATTTACCTGCAAATGAACAATACAAATGTATATGGTGTAAAATTTAAACATGATGCAAGTTCCCATTGGACCATGAATGTTGTCTTTGGATGGTTAGTATGACGTCCTCAGACCATGACATCCTGGGCCATGAAGCGTATATTAAAGGATTTGCAGGCTATGAAATGATGTTCTCGGGCTATGAGAATGATGCCTCTGAACCATGATGCCTTTGAATAATGATATGCAAGAGATAAAAGTGGGGTCCTCAGGCCATGGCATGGCGTTCCCGGGCTATGAAAATGGTGCCTCCAAAAAATGATGCCTGTGGACAATTTGGTGATCTTTCAGCCCATGAGATGCAAAAAGGTGGCGATTTTTCAGCCCATGCAATGCAATAAGCGGCGATCTTTCAGCCAAATGCAAGATAAATAAGTGGCGATATTTCAGCGATACAGATGTAAATAAAAGTGGAGATATTTTAGCCAATGCAAGATGTGAATAAGGGTGGCAACCTTTAAGCCAAATGCAAGGTAAATAAGTTGCGCTATTTCAGCCGATGCGAGACGTAAAGATAAAGGGTAGCGATATTTCAGCCATGCAAGATGGAGGTAGAGCTTAACCTTGGAAGGCAGAATAGTAGCCTTATGTAACCCAAGAAATGCAAGATGGAGGTAGATCTTAACCTCGGAAGGTAGAATAGTAGCCTTATGCAATGAAGGAAATGTAGATGGAGACAGGGCTTAGTCTCGAAAGGCAGAATGGTAACCTTATGCAATACAAGAAATGCAAAAGGAGACAGACCTTAGTCTTGGAAGGCATAATGGTAGCCTTATGCAATGCAGGAAATACAGATGGGGATAGAGCTTAGTCTCGGAAGGCAGAATGGTAGCCTTATGCAATACAAGAAATGAAAGACGAGTAATAATAAAACTTCTTAGCTGATAGCTGATTACGATAATGTGGCTGTTGGGCACATTGTGCATAGATTGCAGTTGTAAATAAGTGACGGTTTTGAGAGTCGTACTATTGAAAAGTATGGGTGTATAAATGTATTCGGTAATTTTGTTACTTGGGTGCCTTCATCCAAAGAAAAATTGTGAGTTTTGTAAAGTTGGAGGGTTAGTTCGTATCCCTGCTAATTTTGCTTGACCTGCCCGGCTCTGATCTGATGACACGGTATGTGTCATAGGGGTAGCGTTGCTAAACATAGAAATTTCGATAATAAAACATGCAAGAGTTTGTTAAATATATGGCGTAAGTATATAAGAAATAGTTTTTAGATGAACTGACGACTGTGACATGGTTTAAGAGATTGCAACCTCTCTTACCTCGGAATTTTGAGGGTCCTCCTCATAATTCTGCCCCAGTTTACTGGGTTGCTGCTTCTGACGGCTGCTTGCGATGATCGGCTGAAGTTACTTTGGAATTTTGATGGTCCTCCTCAAAATTCTGCCCCAGTTTTCAATTGCGGGGAAAATGAAAATTGTATTGAATTATGACCGAACCCATAAGGCTTCCTACGTATCCCCTATTAAATGGGAATCAGGTCAGATGTAGTTTAAATTACATCATAAAGAAAATCCTAAATGATTACACACTGCCAGTTGGAAGAGAACTCCCCTTTGGCCTCATCCTGATGCGGGAAAATCTTCTTTAACACTAACTGCCCCGGTGTAAACTGTCTTGGCTTGACTCTTTTGTTAAAGGCTCTAGACATTCTATTTTGATAAAGGTGACCGTGGCAAACTGCATTCTTTCTTTTTCCATCTATAAGAGCTAACTACTCGTAGCGACTCTTTACCCATTATGCATCATCGAGTTCTGCTTCCTGTATGATCCTTAAGGAAGGAATTTCTATCTCGGCGGGAATGACCGCCTCTATATCATAAACTAGAATATAGGGAGTTGACCCGGTTGATCTGTGGACCATGGTGCGTACCCCAATAAAGCAAATAATAACTTCTCATGCTACTGCTTATGCTTTTCTACCATTTTCCTCAGTATCTTCTTGATATTCTTATTGGCGGCTTCTATGACTCTATTCATCTAAGGTCTGTAAGCTGTAGAATTATTGTGTTTGATTTTGAAGGTTTCACATATGGCCTTCATCAGGTCACTATTGAGATTGGAACCATTATCAATAATGATAGATTCTGGAATCCCGAATCGATAAATGATATGGTCGCGGACAATATCTACCACGACTTTCTTAGTCACTGCCTTGTAGGATGCTGCTTCAACCCATATGGTGAAATAATCAATCGCCACTAGGATGAACCTGTGCCCATTTGATACGGCAGGTTCGATTGGTCCAATAACATCCATTCCCCACACGGCGAACGGCCACGGTGAGCTTATTGCATTAAGCTCGTTTGGGGGCACCTTTATCATTTCTGCATGTATCTGACAGTGGTGGCACTTTCGGACGTACTGAATGCAGTCCGTTTCCATGGTCATCCAAAAGTAACCAGCGCGGAGTATCTTCTTGGCTAAGACAAAGCTGTTCATATGCGGACCACATGTCCCAACATGAATTTCTTCTAGCAGTTTAGATGCTTCCCTTGCGTCGACACATCTTAGCAATCCCAAATCGGGAGTCCTCTTATACAGGATTCCTGCACTGTGAAAGAAATTGCTAGATAATCTCCGAAGTGTGCGCTTTTGAGTGGGATTTGCAAGCTCTGGATATTCTCCTTTTGCCAAGTATTCCTTGATATCATGAAACCAAGGTTTTTCATCTGCTTCTTCTTCGACATGAGCACAGTAAGCTGGCTGATCATAGATCTTTACAGGGATAAGATCAATAAAATTCTTATCTGGATGTTGTATCATAGAGGCCAAGGTAGCCAATGCATCGGCAAACTCATTTTGGATCCTGGGGACATGTTAGAATTTCATCTTTGTGAATCTCTTCCTCAACTCCTGTACATGATGCAAATAATGGAGTATCTTAGAGTTCTTGGTTGCCCATTCTTCTCGGACCTGATGTATAAGCAGGTCTGAATCTCCGATCACTAGCAATTCCTGAATGTTCATGTCAATGGCCAGCTTAAGTCCCAAGATGCAGGCTTCATACTCGGCCATATTGTTGGTGCACGGGAACCTGAGTTTAGCAGACACTGGATAATGCTGGCAAGTTTCTGGTACTAGGGCTGCTCCTATGCCAACTCCTTTGAAGTTTGCTGCTCCATCAAAAAACATCCTCCAACCGTCATGGGATTCTGCAATATCTTCTCCTATGAAGGATACCTATTCATCAAGAAAATACGTCTTTAGGGGTTCGTATTCTCCATCCACGGGATTCTCTGCAAGATGATCTACCAATGCTTGTCCTTTGATTGCCTTCTGAGTTACGCAGACAATGTCGAATTCACTCAATAAGATTTGCCACTTGGCTAGCTTGCCAGTGGACATGGGCTTTTGCAAGATGTACTTCAGTGGATCCATTCTTGATATGAGCTATGTAGTGTAGGCACAAAAATAGTGCCTCAACTTCTGAGCTACCCAAGTCAGAGCATAACAGGTGCGTTCTAACAGAGAATACCGGGCCTCTTACAGAGTGAACTTCTTGCTAAGATAGTAGATGGTCTGTTCTTTCCTCCCCGTTTCATCATGCTACCCTAGGACACAAACAAATGCTCCATCCAATACTGCAAGGTAGAGTAGTAGGGGTCTACCTAGTTCGGGCGGGACCAAAACTGGCGGTGTTGACAGGTACTCCTTGATTCTGTTGAAGGCTTTCTGACAATCATCAGTCCATTTGGTAGCGACGTCCTTTTTCAACATCTTAAATATTGACTCACAGATGATAGTGGATTGTGCTATGAACCAGCTGACTGATCACATCCTTCTTGTTCTTTGGAGGCGGCAATTCTTGAATGGCTTTAACTTTTGATGGATCCAGTTCTATTCCTTGTCGACTTACAACAAACCCCAGTAGCTTTTCAGCAAGAATCCCGAACACACATTTCGTGGGATTCAGTTTCAAGTTGTACCTTCTCAATCTGTTGAAGAACTTCCTCAAATCTTCCATGTGATCTGTGGATTTCTTGGATTCGATGATGACATCATCTATATACACTTCAATCTCTTTATGTATCAAATCATGGAAAATATAGTCATAGCACTCATGTAGGTGGCCCCAGCATTCTTTAACCCAAACTGTATTATTTTGTAACAATACATCCACCATGGTGTAATGAAAGTCATTTTCTCAGCGTCTTCCTTATCCATCCATATCTTATGATACCCAGCAAAACAATTAACGAACGGCAGCAGCTCATGCTTGGCATAGTTGTCGATTAGAATGTGTATATTTGGCAAGGGGAAGTCGTCTTTGGGATTGACCCGGTTGAGGTCCCGGTAGTCGACACAGACTCTAACCTTCTCGTCCTTCTTCGGTACTGGCACAATATTGGCTAACCATGCCGGATACTCGACTACCCTGAGAACCTTAGATTTGCCTTGCTTAGTGACTTCTTCCTTGATTTTCAAGCTCATATCGGGCTTGAACTTTCTGAGCTTCTGCTTTACCGGTGGACATGTCAGATCAGTTGGCAGTTTGTCTGCCACAATAGATGTACTCAAACCAGTTATGTCGTCATATGACCAGGCAAATATGTCCTCATGCTCTTTTAGAAATTCTTTGTACTCTTTCTTTTCTGGCAGTGATAGATGAACATTGATGCTAATTTTTTTGACATTTTCTGCATCTCCCAAGTTAACAACCTCAGTTTCGTCCAGGTTGGGCTTAGGTCTATTCTCAAAATCCTCAACCTCTTTAACAACCTCTTCTGGTATATTATTTTCCTCTAAGTCTATATCTATTTGTTGTGTTGTCTCGTTGCAAGTCACATTCATCGGGTCATCAAGATAACTAATAGTAATGCTGCGTTGTCTCATTGTAAGTCACATTCATCGGTTCATCAAGATAACTAATAGTAATGCCGTGTTAATAAAGTAAATAAGACAAAGTAATAAAAGTAAGATTTATAAGAAACCGAAGCGCTTTTGATAAATTTCATAACAGTTTTGAACATTGGAGCTCTTATTTTGAAATTAAAAATGCGAAAAGAAAGTCGACTAGAAAAAATAAAGATAATGCATGGTGCTTTGTTCAACCTTGCTACCCCGAAGCTTTTCGGGCTTTGGTGGTTCTGACGGTCCAATTGTTGAGGCGTGCTCCTCGGCTTACGGCTTGTATGGAAGGGCTTTCCTCTCCCTGCTCCTCGAAAATGACACAACAATCCATGCCATCATCTTCCAAGAACAAATTCCTCATCGCTGCCAGTGCTTCCTCTTCTTCCGACCCATATCTAATATCAACTGGCTGGAAAGTCTGCTCTAGTCGAGTTATCGGTTAGTCTAGTGGGTAGTAAGGACTACGCCATGGTGGAGATCATTCATTGAACTCTTTCCAAGTGTACTCATATCCTAGACCGAAAGTGGTACCATGTTTCTTCAGCTGGATGGATTTGGCAATTCCTTAGAGGTTTTTCCAAGTCCCTTGCCAGGTTCGTATCTGCTCCAGTTCGGTATGCTTTTAATTTTGTTGTCCCACCACTTGTCCTTATCAACGACTTTGACTCGCTAGATGTGATGGTAGGTCTCCCTACCTATCTTCCTTCTTCCTCCGATCACCGGGATGGTCTGGTGACTGTATATGGGATTGCTACCGTCGCCGTGAATAATCACCTCTTGGTGATTCCGTTCAAACTTCACTGCCTGATGTAAGGTTGATGCTACTGCCCAAGCAGCATAAATCCAAGGTTGTCCTAGAAGCAAGTTGTAAGATGCAGGAACGTCTATCACTTGAAGGTCAACATCAAACCAAGTATGCCCATTTGCAGACATAAGCTAATTTCCCCAATAGTGGACCTTTGGGAACCGTCGAAAGCTTTGACGTTGATGGCTCCACCCTTGATCTCATGCAAGATCTTTCCCAATGTTCTAAGAGTTATCAATGGACAAATATTAAGGTTGGACCCTCCGTCAATAAGGATTCTGGTGATGAAATAATCCTCGCACTACACAGTGATGTACAAGGTGACTCAAACCTTCTGGTGGCAACTCATCTTCATGGAAAGTGATCTTGTGACTTTCCAATACCTGCCCCACCATGTTTGCCATTTCTCCTTCGGTGATGTTGCTCGGTACATATGCCTCATCAGCACCTTCAATAAGGCATTCTTATATGCGTCAGAGCTTTGTAGCAGAGCTAAGATAGAAATATGCGCCGGTGTCTATGCGTTGGTGTCTTGTTCAGCTGATCAATGACTGAGTATTCCTTCGCTTGTATCTTCCTCCAGATATCATCAGGCCCAATTTTGGTGATGGTTGGCCGACCAAAGGCCTGCTTACTTGACTCAGCTAAATGTTCCGGGGTATAAACCCTACCTGTTCTTGTCATACCCTGTGCAACAACTGCTTCTTCGAATTTGGCTTTTCCTTTTCTCCTTGCCTCGGCTGTGTAATCCCAAGAGATGGCCTTTGTACGGAATGGTGCTATGGTTGACATTGCCACCGGAATAGGTACCCTTGCTTTGGGAGGTAACACATCAACCTCAAATAGCGTAGGTGCCTTTGGGGACCCAAACTTGACCCTAATCGGTGTTGCCATCTTTGCAGAAGAAGGTGCTTTGAACTCTAGTGGTTTGGACATATTGACATCGGCGTCCCCAGAAGGCTGAATCTGGACCACAATCGGATTAAAGGTGACTATTGGTTTCTTTGGCTCATCAACTTCTACGATTAATACGATCGATCCTTTGGGGTCCCAATCATCCTCTATCTCAATCATGTGAATGCCTCCACCCTTGTGATCAGGTAGAGGGTTATTGTGGACATTAGGGGCGGGCTTCTTTTCCACAATAATATTGCTATCGATCAGTGCCTGGATTTTATCTTTCAGAGAACGACATTCATCAATGGTATGCCCTTTCATGCCCGAATGGTATGCACATGATTTATTTGGGTTGACTCATTGGAAGGGGTTTTCAAGGGTTATAGTAGGGATGAAGGTGACATAGCCAGCAGCCTTGAGCATTTCATAGAACTGGTCGATTGGTTCGGCAATGGCAGTATATTGTTTGGGAGGTCTGCGGTCGAAATTTGGTCGGGGTCTAGGAAAGTTTTGGTTAGTGGGAGGTGATTGATAATGAGAGGGTTGAGCATTATAGGCTTGGTAGACATGTGCGGGTTGGGAGTATCTAGGTGAAGTAGGCTGATATGTGGGTGGTGGAGGTGATTAGTAAATAGGTGGTGTAGCTTGGTAAGAGGGCGATGGTGCTTGGTAATTCGGGGTAGGTTGATATGTGAGTGGAGGTACTGGGTAAGTTTGGTATTTGATTAGGACTTTGTTCTCTGTGCAACCATCACGGTACTCACGTCCCTTTTCTTAGATGTCCCACCAGGCTGTAGAGCCTTGTTGGTGGCATGCAAAGCTTCAAAGTTTGTTACCATACCACTTTTGATTCCTTCCTCGATCATCTCCCCTAGCTTGATGATGTCGAAAAATTTCTGGCGTTCAATCAACATCCCTTTTATAGTACTGTGGGTCCTAAGCTCGGATGAAAAACCTATTCATTTGTTTTTCTTCTAAAGCCGATCTGACCTTAGCAGGTTCTGATCTCCAACGAGTAGCATATTTGCGGAATGTCTCCGTAGGTTTCTTCTTTAGGTTCTGAATGTAGAACACATCTGGCATATTTTCTGTGTTGAATCTGAACCTGTCCATGAAATCGGATGCCATACCTACCCAATTCAACCACTTCTTCGGGTCTTGGCTGATGTACCAAGATAGAGCATCTCCCTTCAGACTCCTCATGAAGAGTTTCATGCGAATCTTTTCGTCCTTCCCTACTCCGACCAGCTTGTTGCAGTATATTCTCAGATGAACTCTCGGATCCCCTATACCGTCAAATATCTCAAACTTAGGAGGTTTGTATCCCTTGGGCAGTTTTACATCTGGTTGTATGCAAAGGTCTTTGTAATTTATCCCTTCAATCCTCTTACTTCCCTCGAAGCCCTAAATTCTGCTAGTCAACTTCTTGAGTTCTACTACCGAATTCCTGATGAGCGAGTCCTTATCATCAGACTCAGGCATGTTTGAAATGGGCTGAGTAGGGTGTGGCACAGCTTCCACATAGATAGGGGTGCTATGGTGAGGATGAAAATAGTCATTTGTGGAGTTCACAGGTTCTGGGATGAGTAGTGGAGTATTGTTGGATGTGTGGCAAGTGTTGCAGTGGTGGTGAGGATTGGGGTGGTTTTATGGTTTCAGGATGTTTTGTGGAGGTGTGGGGTTTTGAGTGTTAGGAAAGTTGACATCTGGGGTGGTGAGGGAAAACGACAAGCTTTCCAAGTTCCAAACTTGGTCCAGTTCTTCTTGAAATTTCAACAACTTCTGCTTGAGTTGGGAGGCACTTTCCTTGGAAACCTGAATACCCTGAGTAACCTCTACCCGTTCGACTGAGTTCTCCTTTTTGCTCAAATCTTCCATTTTTCCCTTGTTCCTGTTTCTGACGGGACTAGGATGAGGAGTGGGTGGAGGGCCCTTGGATCTTGTGGAGTATGATGATGATGCCAGAGTGCATGAACTAACCTTTTCGGAGGAGAATAAAACAAAAGTAAAAATAAAAAGGTAGAAAGTTTGTACGGATTATAAGAAAAAGATGTTGCAATATTTAAACATATAGTGCGAGAATGTAAATCATGCCCTAGTTTGGGAGCCTCCTTGTGCCCGAGGTAGGCCTAGATACAAGTTGATTTGGAGAACTTATAATGCTAAATGCCTTATTTTATTGATAAAAATAAGACAAATCCCAAAACGACACTAAAATAGCAAAAAACAAAATGTCACTAATGGCCATTGGCCTTATTACATTTAAAACAAAAGAAAAAGGAACCCTAACTACTTGGTCCCAGAGGGACCTTCCCCAGGCTCGGCATCTTTGGCTCCCTGGAATAGCTATACCAGCTCGCGAAGTCCCAGCAGCAAGTAGGTTTTGGCTAGGTACCCATCCTCAGCATTCTGGCAGTCCTCGACCCGTCTGATGAATTTCCTTTCCAGTTCTTCTAAACCCCGATCTAGGTACCCTAATCGTTTGTCGGCATTGATAGCCATGTCTTTCCATTTTTCAACCAACTTTTGGTTGGATTCTTGAATTTCACGATGCTCACTTTTGCATTCTCTAATCCTCTTGCTTGTACTTTGTCACACCTCCTTTTTTACACACCGCCGCCAGAAGGATAGTGTATGAGGGAGCTTTTCCACTTTAAGTGACATTATTCGAAATGAGATTATTTATTTATCAGAGTCTCCACTTAGGATAGTTTAATTGGTGTCCCAAGTCACCGGTTTATTTTAATCACAAATCGAGGAAAATTTGACTTTCCTTGTGAAGTCTGCAAACCAGAAATTCTGAACAAGGAATTCTGTTAACCCGATGGAAGGTGTTAGGCACCCCCGGATTCCGTGGTTCTAGCACAGTCGCTTAAACTATTAGAATTAGTTTATTATCTGATTTTTATACATGTTTTAGCCTATGATGAATTTTTAAACTATTTGCCGCTTTTAAGTAATTTTAAAGAAGATTGAACGTCGTCTAAAACATGTCTTTGGGCCGCGTCACATGAAATGCACCCGCTATACGAAACACATTTATTCAACATTTTAGGATTTGATTTGGGTCACATGAAATGCACACCCGAGTTTAGGAAGGTAATATTATTAAAAGACGTGCCTAAAGCAACTACGCACTTTCAAGTTTGCGAAGGCCATGAAAAATTCAACTAATGACACACCTCGAGTTCTAAAGAGTTAAAATTAATTAGGTGAGGGCCACGAGTTATGGAGAACTTTTTCTAAGAGAGATTTCATGTTTATATCCTTTTAACATTTCATTTTATGCACTTGACCAAACCCAATCCTAAAGCATGCAAATAGATTTAATTACTAACAAATTTGGCCTTTCCCAACACCCATGACCCGTTAAAATCCATCAGGCAATATTTATTCAAGCAAACAAACAGACGTGATAAGAATCCATGCACATAAGCATTTTAATCACAGAAGATAAGAATTACGGAAATCTAAAAGATAGTAGAATAAAGAAAGTAAACCAGAATTATTGGAAAGGACCCTCTAAAGATTTTCCTACATATCAAATAGTTAACATCAAAGAGAATAAATAAAGAACCAAGATTCAAACATTTTACCTAAAGAGACCCACTTTTAACCATGATTTTCAACGAAGCAATCCAAACATTTCTTCACAATATCAATGATATTAAAGAAACCAAGATTAAAAAGGCACCTTGAGTCTCAGTTTTGAATTGTTTAAATTATCATGAAGGAAACACTATTTTTGGTACTAATAGAAAGAAAATAGGAAGAATAACTTGAGTCAAGAATCATGATTCATGTTTCAAAGCAGTAGATCTTTAAGCACATCTTCTACTTATTCCTAGCAATTTCAAAAGATACAAAGGAATCCTTCCTACACTTATTCTGTGGGTTATTTTCGTACTAATTGCTCTAATTGTTCTCTGCTTTGTCACACAAACCAAGGAGTCCGTTCAGAAACAAACAAAAGCTACTAGTGATTATAAACCAATATTCGAATCAATCTTTCAACATTCATCTCTTACTTCTCAAATCTAACTCATGATGAGGTTAAATCCTAATTCACCTAAGAACTAATTAAATTCGAATCACATAATTTCAGCATATTTTTTAGCCTAAAAAAAATCAAAATCCGAATTTAGTATGAAAATAGCTGTAAGTAATTTGAATACCATGGACCCATCAAATTAGGCAGAAACTTAGCAAGATAACAACTTGAATTTACATTCATAACAATTGAAATATCCCAGACAAGCATTTACGTACCTAATTATAGGGTCGACCAACTAAACAAAACCAAATCCAGATCTGGAACTAGGCGATGGAGCTTAGTCAGTGAAGGAGGAAATAGCAGCAGCATAGCTCAGCAAAATCCCAGCCGAAAATCAACTCAAAAATACAAAACTTCCCAACCCAAACACAAAATAAATCGACAGTAGCTTCCCAACGCTTCAGAGATTTTTTTTTCTATACTACTTCACTTCTTATTTTTTTTGAAAGTTTTTACCCGTTGCCGTTCTCGGATCCGAGTTTGGATTGCTGAACTTTGTTTTCTGCCATTTCTGCATTTTCTCTTAGTATTGGATGTGTTTATGAGGAAGGAAAGCCAGCCAAAGGCATTGTTTTTCGGATGGAAGGGGGCTTAGATTTTGTAGGCGTTTGAAGCTGGTTTTGGGCTGGTTATGGCTGAGAAGGTAGTGCTTCTGGCGGTTTGGAGAAGGAGATGAGGCTGGATTTTTAAGAGTTAATATAAGGGGGGTGAGTTGAGTTCCATGGCTGGATCTTCAAGGAGGAAGAAAGGGATTTCCGAAGAAAAGCTAAAAGCTGCACAAGAGGGTGTAGAGATCTGATCTCTTAGGTCTTAGCTAGGTTTTTAATAAAAAGGGGAAGGTTGGGTCAGGTGGGTCGGATCGGTTTTTGGGCCTGGGTGGATTAGGCTTGCGTCAAGAGAAGTCTTGGATCAGATTTGGGTTAGGTAAGAGTTGACCCAATTTCACAAGACAAACTTTTTTTCAATTTTTTCTTTTATTTTTCTAATTTTTTTCCTTTTAATTAAAATCCTAAATTATCTAAAATGTAAAATTAAACTAATTAGCTAATTATAAAAATTATAAAAGCTTCTTAATCCTAAATTAAAAGAGAATAAATCAGTAAAAGGAAAAAAATATAAAAAATGAAGCATTTTTTGTGATTTTCAATTTTTTTATAAAAAAATAATTATTGGTTAATTCTAAAAATGTAAAACCAAATTTTAAATGCAATGCATAATATTTTTAATATTTTTTTTATGATTTAAATAAAATTTAAACATGCAAGAAAAATGCAAACAATTAATAAAAATATATAAAAATTCCTAAAAGAGTAAATAATTAAGAAAAAATCTATTTTCTTGCATTTTGTAGGAGTATTTCATATAAGGCAAAAATCATGTGTTTACATACTTAACCTGTGCTTCAGCCTTTTCGTCGATGATCCTGTGACCTCGAACAAACCCGGGTTGACCCAAACCATTATGATTACCCTCCAGCCAACTTGGGTATTATGGAGTATAACTAGCATGGTACCTGTCTGGCTCAATAGTATCTCTTCCCATGATGATTTTGTAGTGCCACATGTGTTGGGCTTGGCACTTGTAAGGGCTGTCATCATCCTGAAAGTCGGCCCGGAAGTGGCTCATCCTGTCGACCCTTGGTATAATTTGCTTCTTACCAGCTTGTCTCATGACTCGGAGAGGGACATAAGGATAAGTTCCTCTCAAACCGATAAGTATCAGAAACGGTGCATCCCTAGACCGTGAAATGAACTCTTCAGTAGGGAACCATTCGAATATCCATTATACTTGATTCTCTGTCAGATTTTCAAATAACTCTACCCATCCCTTAGCATCTTCTGGTTAAGCTAACATATTGGGCATATAGTTCATTCGCCTTGGCTGATGGAAGGCAATATGATCATCCCAATCCCTACGCTTGATCTCTTGTTGATACTCACCTTTTTGGAGGTGCTCCATGAGCCAGAGTTGGAGTAGCAAGTTGCAACCCTCGAAGTGCTTGGCTCCCTGTTGACACTTTTCTAAGGCTCGGTACATCTCTGCAATAATTATGGGCACTATGCTAAATGGCTGCCCGCCAATTCCTTCCATTAAAGTCTTGGTGACCATGGATAGTCAGGTATGGATCCTAGCCTTCTTCATAGGAAATACAATCATCCCCAAGAAACAGAACATGAAGACGAAGACCCTCCAATGGATATGCCCCAATGATGTGAGGGCGAACTCCTCAGGGTAAGTACGGTAAGATTTGCTGTGACTGTACCTTTCATACAAATATTCAAAGGGAATGTACGACTCTTTTGGGCAAGTTAAATCCGGATTCTTCTTTAGACCCATTATCTTGAGAAAACCTCGACCTTGCGGTTATTTGGCATTAGCAGACCTAGAGTTTCCTACGGTATACCAGCCAGTCCTCATATTTTCTCTAGTAGGGGTGTCTTCTCAATCTCCCCGAAGCGAAACACAGACCTATCGCAGTCCCAGAACAGGGTGGCAACTTCAATAATTTTGTTATTGGGTTGGATTTCCATAAAGGAAGGTAAATTCCCCAAGTATTTTCGGATGAGGGTCTGATCACTGGAATGAAGATCTTCCCACCAATTTAGCAATTTCGGGTGGATGTTGGTGACCGTGCCGAATCTGGGGACTTCGTGCCTCATTTCTGCAAAACAAAAGTGTTAGACCCTTACCCCTACCAGACTCGACTATTTAAAAATCAATAATTGGCATAAGCATCATTTAGTTCTCCAAATAAATGCACAAAACGTAGTAGTGTCCGTTTGGGTCTCAAGGAAACCCAGTGGACTTTGGATAAGGCTATTCTTAAAGAGTCATTATGCGGACGACATAATTGACTTGGCTAGGTTTTGATAGTAATGCATGCACAATTAAATAGAGTAGGGTTTCTATGGGCTATTAGACCGGTACCCTTGAGCGGAGAACTCAAGAGGGAAAGGCACGGAACCGTCGATTACACCGTTGATCGACTGGTTTTATCGCAAATACGCCTTTGCCTAATTTAGGGGTAATAATATCGGAAAGGCGCAACCACTAATTATAAGCGTTGATATTGTATTTTGTTTGGCATGAGTGGAAGATGATGTTGAATATTCAGTTACAATGATTGAACAAGTTGTCATGTATTTGCACGTTCATGAAAATTAATAATTACAATAATTACTCATAATTACAACAGTATTAAAGGAAAGGGGTAAAAGAAAAGAAACAAAGAGCCAAGTCAGTTTCGTAGTAGAAGAAGGAAATAAATAAAGACATTAAAGACATTCAAAGAGGCACAGAGTCACAAACAATATGAAATGGTAAAAGACTTAAAGATTTCCCCAGCAGAGTCGCCATGCTATCGATGCCCCCTTTTTCTTGTGAAATCGGGTTTATGACATTTAGGAAGACAACTCGCTCCCTTTTGGGAATTAGGTTTTTAAATTAAAGAGTCGCCACCTACCGATTAAGCGCATTAGGACACTAAAAGGGTTTTGATTTAGAAACCAGAGAATGGGTAAGGGCTAGAAATTATCTCGAGGGGAAGGTGTTAGGCACCTCTCAAAATCCACTAGTGTGGTTCCCGACCATGCTATAATTGTGACTTTAAGTACAAGCAAGAATTGCAGAAACAGGGTAGTTTTACATAATGGTTGCAAGCAATAAAAATAAAAGGATTTAAAGAAGTTGAAGTATGGGAGGAAAATAGTTTAGAAATTCTAAAAATAAACAAGTAAAGGGGAAGGGGTTTTGCACTTATTTTGAGAAACTAAAATCAAATTGAAGAAGCAGAAATTTTGGGAAGAAAGCAATTTTGAAGTTCCGAAAATAAACAAGTAAAGGGAAGTGGGGTCATAAGTTTATAAATAATATGGATCACCCCACACAACACCCGTAACCATTTATACACGTGGTGTTATCGTGTGGTCATCATATCCATATCTACCCTTTCCCACCCCGTTAAAGTATTAAACGTAGACTGGTCTCGCTTTGCTTATTGCATGCCATTACCCACCCCAATCCTATCAGTCCCGCAAGCATTTGGGACTACTAATCCTAAAGGGAAGAGGTATGGGGTTTTATAGTTTTAAAGGACACAATTCTAAGGCGACAATCAAAACATATATGACAGGTATGGGGGGGAGAACATAAACAAATAAGGCTCAAACAAACCTCCTTAAAACAAAGAGAGGCATATAGTTTTAGCATGTCTTTCAGATACTGATTAAGGTCTGATTAAACTTGAGAGTCAAGGAGGCAGACTGGTTTATTGCAAATTTTAGATAAGAAACCGGAATCAGACCTGCCTTATAAACGAGTTGAGGGATTCAGATTGGTTGATTACTCCTATAGGCATGCTTTCTAAGCGTGACTGATTTTAAACTTTATGGAAACATCGAAATCCTATAGGCATGGTGTCTAGAATACTGGTTTTATTATTTAAACCTATATATCATTTTCCTAGTGATGGATACGTATGCAGAATTCAAGAAGCCTTATAGACATGGTTTCTATATGATAGGCAAGAATGCAATATCCTATAGACATGTTCTCTATATGAGATGTAGAAATGCATAAGCGACTGATATGATATATTATGTATGAAATGCAGAACTTATAGGCATGATTTCTAAGATGCAAAAGTGCAGAATCTTATAGACATGGATTTCTAAAAAATATAGAAGCGCAGAACCTAAAACAGGATTTCTATATGAAAATGTAGAAGTGCAAAACTTAAAACAGGATTTCTATATCAAAATGCATAAACTAAAGAAAGATTTTTATATGAAAGTGCAGAAGTAAATACCTAATGAACAGGATATCTACCTTTATGCATACAATAAGTAACCCTCCCCTTTTCACTATAAACCCCATGAGTTATTACAAATTATTACAGCGCAGAATGAATACAGGAAAGTAAAAAAAATACATCAGAAAGATAAAATCCCAACCAAGGAGAGCCTGATTTAGATTTCTGTCTGAAGCATGAAGTAAACCAACTCCAAAGATCAAATTCCAAAGCCTTTCTCATTTTTTGGGTGTTTCAGAGTTCCCAAGAGCTTCATGAAGTCAGGGCAGTGCTTACATCCAAATTCATTTCAAAATTGAATTATAGTATAGTGTGGAAGGGCCAACCCTCAAATGTCCAAGTTCAGAGGGAGCTCAAGGTCCCAAAACAAGACTCATAGGAGGGGGGGGGGGGCAGAACTTAGAATCTAAGAGAGAGTGAAAGTGCATAGAGGGGATTTTGGGAAAATCCATGACATGCTGGTGGCCATACATAGCAATTAGGAGTGCTGGAACACCCCAACAGCCTGTTAGCCACATTGTTTGGGAGTTACGATCCATTAAAGGATCAAGTCTAGACATGAGCAACAATTGGGATGCTGCCAGGCCAGAACTTTAACTCAAACACATAGAAGAGGATAAAGGTATGGGGAATTCATAACAGCAACAAATGCAAAGAGAACAACATATTCAATACTGAACATAAACAACAAAGTAGACAAGATTGTAGAAGATGTAAAGCAAAAACATAGGGATGGGGCAGAAACTTAAATTAGAACATACCAGTTTGATCGCTACCAACTCAACGCTACACGAATGTAGGGATAGCGGGTCGCTACAGCTTTTACCCGAATAGTGGTTCGGGATCGAATTTCCACAGGGAGCTTGGAGTGGAGTTGTATTATCTGTTTAGCCTAGAATTTTGTTTGTACTTCTAATTGCACTCCTAACATTTTTGGGAGTTTTATATTTAAAAATACTATTATAATCTAAGGATTAAAGCTAAATTTTGCTAAGGAAATATTTCTAGGTTGTAATTAATAGGGAGAAAGGCACTAGGGTCGTAGCATCACCTAGGTGGTTAATTAACAGGTAGAAACTACTAAGAATAGATTGACATATTTGGGATTTATGCTATAACCGTTGCACAATTGTACCCACTCTCATACCTCTTGGTAGAGAAAGTGATTTTGCCCAATTGACTTTCTCGCGACCAATTGGGCAGGCCAATTAGACCAAGCAACTAGGGTTCAAGTAGGGTATTTACTCTCTCGATATTCAACCCGTTAATTGGGACTACCATTTCTCATGGGTCCATCCCAATTCTTTGTTGGGTCAATTTTGGGGTCATAGATTTTCTTTCTCAAGAAGAGTCAAACCCACTAAGCTAAAGTCAATGTTTGCAACCGCCAATCCTTAATTAAAGCATAAATTTAACCCAAATAACAAATACCCAATATCAATCTATCATTATAAAGCAACACCCATCAATTACCCACACTAGAGTTGAGCCACAACCCTAGCTAATGGGTTTAGATAGACATAATTGAAGAAGAAACAGAAGAAATAGAAGAAGAAATAAAAGAAGAAATAAAATATTAATTAATAACTAAAGAGAAACTACAAGAATCTATTGAGAAATTAATGCTAAAATGCCAAAATAGGCTAAAACTTTCGTCTTCACGAGCGCAACTCTGTTCTGTAAATACAACTTGACCTAAAAATGGTAAAATGTTCTATTAATACCGGGCTAGAAAAACTGGACAAAAATACCCCTGCGGGGTCAGCGCTGACAGTGCAATAAGGTAGTGCGGATGCATTGGCTCTTTGGACTCTTAAATCTCATCTCTGAAGTTGGGGACCGCAGACCGCACAAAAGTGTAGCGCGGTCACGGTGGAAGTAGGCATGGACCGCGCAGCCTTGGCCCAATCCTCCAGCTCTCTGAACCTCAGTGGCGCGAACCGCGCAAAAAGTTTACGTGGCCGCATGACCTTAACTCCAAAAATCCAATATCTCTGATTCTCATCCACGCAGACCGCACTGATATGTAGCGCGGCTGCGTGGGCCTTTAGCCTGTACTGGTGGATTTTTGAATATCACTGGTGTGGACCGCGCAGAAGTGGAGCACAGCCATGTGGCTTGCAACTTGAATTGACCACTATCTGAATATCCTAGCGCGGAAGCATGGCATATCAGTGCGGTCCGCGCTAGGCCTTCCTGTTCCTCAACTTCACTTGGTCTTTGACACTTGGGCAGGTTTCACTCCGTTTTGAGCCGATCTTTGACATTTTTCACCTTGTCGCTCAAACCTGCAATCAAGCGCAACTTGTAAGCATTTTGGGTCTATTCTGTAGCAATTTGTAATCAAAGCAATAGCAAGTAGGGGTATAATCATGGTAAAATCCTAACTTATCAATTCCCCCAAACTTAAACCTTTGCTTGTCCTCAAGCAAACAAAATAAGACCCACCCTTAAAAGAGGAATCCAAGAATTTCCAACTATCTTAAAGTGACCTCAACAAGCATCAATTGGGACTAACAATTGCCCTCAATACGAATTCACACATTTTAAGCTTTTGAAAACAATAGATCAAGTGTGACACAAGAGCATCAAGGGTTGACACATTTCATCAAAGAAATTTTCTCAAATACCTTGGTCATTGTGGAACCCAAACTCACACATCCTCAACTCTCCCGAGGTTGATGGACTTTCACTCATCTCTCTCAAAAAGAAGGTCACAAGTCCTGATCTAGGTACCATATGCTTGCCCCTTATGTAAGTATCCACTAATGTAGGTTCCCTTCAACTTAAGATCCTATAGGGCTTTTGCGGAGTCATTGTGAAGGCTTTTGGGTAGGGGTAGGGCATGTTTATGTTCAAGTGAGTTCAATTTTCCCTTAAGCACTTTCTTTGATTTATTTTTGGCACACTTTCTTGATTCATTAGAGTATTTCACTTCTTTTCAAGGGGTTAGAGGGACACATTGTCACTCTTTCTTACGCAATTCAATCATTTCTCCTTTTTCTACTTTTGTTTCCACACTTTTTTTTTCACTTTTGTTTTTTTTTCTTAACCCCTTTTTATTCTTTTTCACCTTGGGCTTTTCTTTTTGTCTTTTTGTTTTTCTCTTTTTCATTGCCTTGCCTTTGTACCTTTTACCCTTTTTTGTTTTCCTTCTTGTCTCTCCCCCAAAACTTAGACTTTGCCATTGTTCAAGGGAAGATGTGGGTGCTAAGAGAGGGTAGAATTTTGAACTGGTATAGGCTTGTAACATTGGTTCATGAAAGAAGAAGTTTTAAGGCTCAAAAGGGTTAATTAGAGATCATTTTGTTGGTAGGCATGGAATAGTTCATCTTAGCATTTGGATCAAGGAAAGCCTATAGTCACTTCTCAAGTCAAATTTCACCTATGATTTCGCTTCAACAAACATTCACGGCAAGTTCTAGACCATTGGCTTGGGACTTGGACTCAAAATTCGATTCCTTACCACGCATGCTAGGGTATTGCTAAAGACATCGAGTCGAGGGCCCCCAACGACCTTAGTTACGATTCAAGCGCACAATGGTCCAAAAAGACCACATGATGATTGTTTGGTCAACACAAGAGTCTCAAGGCCATGACTTTCACCATACCCTAAACACAACATTATGTCTTTGACCATGGGATCAAAGGCAAATGTGTTAGGCCCAAGTGAAGCTTTGCCTGAGGTACCCTTAACTACGAAATATCAAAAACAAAAGAAAAATCAAAGAAACAGACTCAAACCCTTAAGAAGGTAGTCACTCCATCTGTCATCGGGAAGATCCACCCGATTCACACTATACTCTACCCTTGGAAAGAAACGTGGCATTAAGCAAACCAAGGGCTTATTGAAAATGCCAAAAACAAACAAAAGGCTACGAGCCTAACTATGAAATTGAAAGCAAAAAATTTTGCGAAAAATAGAAAAATAGAATGAAAATATAAAATAGGGGAGTAGAATATACAATGAGGGATGAATATATACCGAATGTAACTTTATATACAGACCAAAAGAGAATAAAAAAAGTACGAGAAAAGTAGCTAAAATGTAAATTTATATACAGACCAACTAGAGAATCAAATCAACCAAAACATAAAATGAGAATCTAATATGTACAGTCATCCAGATAATCCAAAAAGTAGGGCACACCCCCACGAATAAGAGCTGGCATTGTCCCCAATGCCAACTACACAAATAAGCACAAAAATAGATTAAAGGATATAAAAGGGCTCCCTAAGCCTGGTCTGTCTGCATGGGATCCTCAGTGGTCCCTGGTCCTCTATATGGGCGGGAACCTCAGACTGGTTCCTGGCTGGCTGCTGCTCTACTGCTGGGACAGGGGCCTGCTCTTGGACCGACTGAATATTGGGTGCAACACTGGAGGGACCCTCCTAAACCTGTGCTAGCTCAATCACTGCACCCTCTGTGCTGGGAAGCTTCCTCTTCTTCCTTGGAGGCCTGGGCTCCTCCTCCTAATATGGCTGAGATGCTGCTGGATCTAGGGTTGGATCCCCAAATAGCAAGTCTAAAGGCATCTAATCTGCCAGTAGCTTGTCCACGTCCGCTCTAATCTTCTTCACTGACTCCTTAGACGCCCTTGACTTTCTCATCTTTTTGTGCTCCTTGGCAAGCTCCTTGAGAGCTTTGCCATGTGAATCTACCGCCTTAGTCAAGGTGGCCTGAGTCTCCAAAATCTTCTCCTGGTTGTCCATGAGCTTCTTCAAGGTATCCTCAATAGATTAAGGAATCTGAACCGTGGCTGGTGCTGACTGGGCCTCAACTGAAGTAGCCAATATGGACAACTTAGATGTCGCAGCTGACATCTAGCTGTTCAAACTGGCTAATGACTGAGTCAACTGGCGGGTAGTGAATGGATGAGTCTTTGATGAAGGCACCCCGGGCCCACTAAAGTACTGGGTCCAGCTGAAGAAGAAGGACGTGGGGGCAAGGTCTTAATGGCAGTGGTATCAGGTATGGTGGCAGGCCCAGTATAAGTCTCTACCGCAACTGGCTTCTCAGACTGGCTAGTTGGGGCAGAGGTAGGTGGCTGGTACTTCTTTGACTTTGGGTTGTCCGAACCCAGCATGATGTACCATGAGTAGGGAGCCACCGGGGTCTTGACATCAAATCGTTTCTTCTTGACCTCCAAATCCCTAAAGTACATAGACAGGGTGTTGGGAAAAGGGTAGTTCGTGGTCGTCTCCTATCCTGCAGCAGAAATCACCCTCGAGATCACATTATCCACATTGATAGGGTACCTAGCCATAATAGAAGCAACAAGCATGGCCTGGGTAACTACAACAGTATGATCATGGGTAGAATGGTCACGCCTACTGCAAACAAATGTCAACCACCCCGAGACTCAAAGTTGAAGGTGCTCCTATAAATCTTTTTTCCAGCATGTAACCATGTTGAGACAGTGCCTGGGATTGCCAAGAACTGGGCCAACCCATTGCCAACTTAGCCAGGTAGAGCGACTCATCCTCATCCTTGAAACCTAAGTAATCATTTAAGGACTTTCCATCAAACAACACTATTTTATCTCCCACCTTGGTCACCTTCGTATCTTTGACTATGTGATACACATTGCAGTAGAATTCACGAACCATATGCTCATTAGCATCAATGCATCTTTCCTTGAAGAATTCCCAGCCATGTCTAGTTCGGAACTCCCTTTGCACGTTCGGGTTGTGGGGTAAAAGGTCCTTGTCAATGAAACTTCTCTCCGGTATTAACTTCCTCAAGGGCCGCCACTCCCTAAACTTGTGAAATGCCAGCTAACTAACGAATCGATCTTCCCAAGCTTCAGGATTTTTGGATCTATCAACTCCCCTAACCTGAGGCTCACCTCCCTCACCATGGGCTGCACTCTCCCTAGATAATGAAGCTGTGGGGAGGTGGAGTATTGTTCACCACTACGTGCTGCAGACTCATCAGACCAATCCAAGACTACATTCACTGGTCTTTTGGGTAAGGGTAATGGTGGAGGAGTATCAACTAGGTCGAGGGGGTCTGTTATGTGAGTTGGGACAGATTCTGAGGATATGCTTTTGGATGGCACATACTCACTCCCCGAAGAATGAGAGGCAGCCCTATCAGTAACTCATATTAATTTACAGGTCTTTTTAATGTTTGCCCGAGCCTGGGGAGCGAGTTTAGCTATTCTCTTGCCCTTACCCCCTCGGGAGGCACCACCTCTCCCGGGTTGTTGTTTTGTTTACCGCCTCATTGTTTAATTATGATCTGCAAAAATACACGTCTAACATTGTTAGTTTAAGCATATGCAGTTAAATAGATGAATAACACAAGAGGAGGACACCGTTGATTGCATAACACAAAAGCAGGACACAGGCGCGTGGACCGCGCAAAACAGTCAAGCGGTCGCGCTGGGGGTAATACGGACCGCGTAAAACTGGAGCGCAGCCGTGCTGGGCATATGCCTCTAACAGCACCTCTCTAAATCTCCCAACGCGATGCGCACTTATATGCACCGCGGCCGCATTGGGCCAGCTCGGACCGCATAAAAGTGTGACGCGATCGCGCTGGTAACAAGTTAAGCACACAAAAGAACCAACGCTGAACCGTGCAGAAAGGGCACGCGGCCGCGTTGGGCCATGTTCATGAACCGAGTTAGGGTTTGACAATTTTGTCCATTTTTGTTCACGTTTTTGGGTCCTAGATGTTCCTACTCAATTATCCATATAGAAAATCATGCTCAACAGTCAAAACTAACAAGAAAACTAACCTAATCATTAAACCTAAGGAAAATGAAAAGAAAGAAGAAGCTACACTACTGGGAAGCAAATAGAAATAATAAAAAACTCTAGCGTGACCAAGAAAACTCCTCACCCCTTTGACAGAAGTAGGGGGAGGGAGCCTCGAAATAACCTCGATTTTTGCCTTATCAACTTCAATTCCTTGCTTTGAGATTTTGTGACCCAATACAATGCCCTCTTCCACCATAAAATGGCATTTCTCCCAGTTGAGCACACGGTTGGTTTCTTTGCATCTCTCCAATACCCTATCCAAGTTCACCAAACATTCCTCAAATGAATCCCCAACCACGCTGAAATCGTCCATGAAGACCTCCAAGATATCCTCCACATATCGGTGAAAATTGCCATCATGCACCTTTGGAAGGTTGCCGAGGCATTACATAGTTCAAATGGCATTCTCGAGAAAGCGAACGTGCCATAAGGACATGTAAATGCCATCTTCTCTTGATCCTCCGGGGCAATCAGAATTTGATTTTACCCCGAGTAACCATCTAGAAAACAATAAAAGGCCAGCCCTCAAGACGATCGAGCATTTGGTCCAAGAATGGTAGTGGGAAATGATCTTTTCTTGTCACCTTGTTAAGCTTTCTATAGTCCATACACACTCTCCAACCCGTAACCGTCCGAGTAGGAATCAACTCATTGTTGGAATTGGTCACTACCATCATTACAACCTTCTTTGGCACACATTGGACCGGAGAGGTCCATGAACTATTCGAGATCGGGTAAACCACACCGTCGTCTAACCACTTGATAACGTCTTTCTTTACCACTTCTTGCATCACCTCATTTAATCTTCTTTGATGTTCAAGAGAAGTCCTTGCATCCTCTTCCAAAATGATCTTGTGCATGCGGGGGTTATCCCTCGAATATCGGCCAATGTCCATCCAATCTCCCTTTTGCGCTTTTGAAGAACTGCAAAGTGGCATCAACCTGCATGTTAGTTAAGCAAGATGAAAGAATAACATGTAAAGTGGAATTTGAGCCCAAAACTTCATACCTGAGGTATGGAGGAAGTGGTTTCAACTCCAACACCGGTGGCTCCTCAATCGATGGCTTGGTTGGTGGAGTTTTGCGATTCTCAAAATCCAAAGATAGTTTCCTAGGCTCATATGAATATGAACCCATGCCATGGAATGCATTCACGTACTCCACTCTTCCAGCATCCTCATTGAGATCCATATTTAGAAGAACGACCTCAAGTGGATCTTCAACATTAATTATCGCGCTTGTGTCATCCACTATCACCGTCGTGACAATGTCCACAAATGAGCACACCTCGGTGCTATTAGGTTGCCTCATAGACTTGCACACATGGAACACCACCTTCTCATCACCAACACGGAAGGTCAACTCTCCTGCCTCAACATCGACCAAAGCCTTCCCCGTAGCTAGGAAAGGTCTCCAAAGAATAATCGGGACTTCAAAGTCCACCTCACAATCCAATATAACAAAGCCAGCCGGCAAGATGAACTTATCAACACGAATAAGGACATCATCAATTATACCCAAAGGTCGCTTCATTGACCGATCCGCCATTTGGAGCCTCATTGAAGTTGGGCGAGGTTATACGATTCCCAAGGTCTTGAAGACCGAATATGGTATTAAGTTTATACTCGCCCCCAAGTCACAAAGGGCTTTTGCAAAGTCGGCACTTTCAATGGTACATGGGATAGTGAATGCACCGGGGTCCTCAAGTTTTGGAGCCATAGAATGTACAATTGCGCTCACTTGATGAGTCATCTTGATTGTCTCACACTCCATTGACCTCTTTTTCGTAACAAAATCCTTCATGAACTTTGCGTACTCCGGCATTTTCTCGACTGCCTCCACTAATGGCATATTGATAGTTAGACTCTTCATCATCTCAATGAATTTCTTGAATTGGTTGTCACCCTTTTTCTTGGCCAATCGTTGAGGGTAAGGTGGAGGTGGCCTAGGAAAGGGTGCCTTGGCCTTGGGGACAACCGGCTCGGGCATGTCAATCACGTGTTCCTTAGACGGGTTTACAGCATCTTGAGTCTCAATCCCCGCCTCATCACCAATATCAATCCATAAATCATTGGTCACATTTTCTTCATTCCCATTGTGAGCACGTGATTTTTGCCTCACATGAATTATTCCCACAAATAAAAACAAAAATTGTCTGTTTTATTGTATGCAATTTTGTAAGTTTTCCTTGTATTTTCTGTTATGGGGTGCGTTTGTCTATGCATGTTTGTTCTGTCTAAATTAATAAAAAAATACAAAAATAGTTTGCATTTTCATTTAGTATTTAATTTTACAACTCTTGAGTTAAGTAGTAAATTACTTATTTCACAAAAAATAAAAAATCACAAAAAAATAACATATTTTGCATTTTTAGTGATAAATGTCAAAATTGTGTGATTTTTTTAGTATTTAATAACCTTGTGATAATCACTACTTAGATTTAATTAATATTTTTTAGAATAATTTGGTCAAAGATTAAATTAGGTTTGTATTTTTATTTTAATTAGGAAGAAAATTGAAAAGAAAAAGAGAATAAAAGAGAGAAAATCAGATTGGGCCATTTCAATTTAATTTTATCAAAGCCCAATCAAAAAAGTACCCAATACCCAGTTAAAACCAGCCCAAATTTGTCCCACACCCGGTCCAAATTAGCTCATCTCTGAGGCTGGTGAAACGACGTAGTATGGCAGTAAAACTACGTCATTTCAATGTCAACAAATCTCAGCCGTCCAACCATCCCCATCCAATGGTCCACAGCTTCGCCCATAACCCATATCCAGCCCCGACCTGTTAGATCAGTGATCGACCCAGTCTCAAAGGTGTCTAAACGACACCGTTCCTCTTAAGTGATTGATCCATACCATTGATCACATTTGATCTAACGGCCTGTGTTTAATCATTAAACCCATATAAAAGAAAATCACACACCCCACCCCCTCAGAACCCCCCTCCTCACTATCTCTCTTATAGCCTCAGAGACGAATCTCTAAACCCACCATCCTCCGTCGGGCACCGCCTCCGGAATTCGTCTTACGGCGACGACCGACGTCCAATCAGCCCCAAACATACACCACAAACTTCTCTCAACCTCCCTATCTCTAATTCACCATTAGTTTTCTTCGAACCCCAGCCTAGCTTCTCGAATAATCAAAACCCTAATAGCCCCTCCGTCGTGTCCGACGACACCACCGCTGATTGCTATCAAAATTACACCCCTGAACCACCATCACCTCCTTATCCCAAATACCAACTCCGCTTCCTTCGAACACCCCTAGAACATGTCGAATATCATTTCTTAGCCATGAACCCTAGTAGTCGCCACCATTTCCCACCACCTTCTGGTGGCGGTGCCGTCTCAAACCAATCCCAAACTAACACCAAATGAGCACCATACCTTCCTCACCCCAAATCCCGTATCATTTTCCTTCAAACATCTCTAGAACAATTCGAATATCGAAACAAAAGTTTGAGCCCTAAGGGCCTAAAATAGAAACTACGCAGGCATGGTTAGGGACTCAATCTCATGAAGTTTTTAGAGTCAATTACATCAAGAAATGATGTCATTTACCTGTTCTTGACAAAGAACTAATGGTTGATATCATCTTGTGGTGTAATTGAGAGGGTCAATAACAGTTTCAAGTTTATACCGGTAAGTTCTTCTTTTCTCAATTTTCATCATTCTTTTCATCTTGTGATTGATATCATCTTGTGGTGTAATTGAAAGGGTCAATAACAGTTTCAAGTTTATACCGGTAAGTTCTTCTTTTCTCAATTTTCATCATTCTTCTTCTTCTTGTTCTTCTTCTTCTTCTTTTTCTTCTTCTTCTTGTTCTTCTTCTTCTTCTTCTGAACATATTAGTTAAAATGTGAATTAGGTTTTGATTGGAATTAATAACCGTCCATTTGATTTTAGTTCCTATCTTTGTGAATGTTGTTAGTCAATCTTAGGAATAGCTTTAAATTTTGAACTCTGAAACGTGGCTTGTTTTCTAATTTTGATAGGAATACTAGACTTGAATTGGCTTAATCTGTAGAATTTGAGAATTCATAATTTGATTTTGGCTGAAAAGCCCGGATTGGATTTGAATTGGGTTCATTTGGACCCGTCAACTTGGGTCAATTGGACCCAGGTTCTGCCTAGGCTCAAAGGGGTAATTCACAGGGGCTTTAAAGGGTAGTTTGAGAATTTGGGCCCTCAATAATTAAATTAGGGACCACTAAGTAATAAGTGGTACACTAATGGATTAGTCTAAAAAGGGGAACTACTAAGTGGGATTGAAAAAGATAAAAGATAATTTGTAGTGGAGACTGCACTAAGGCTGATTTTAAGGACTGTAATAGACTAATTGACTGTCCACTAAAGGTGCCTGAAAATTTAGATAAAAAGAGGATGAAAAACTTATAAGACAGAGAGAGTAAGGAGATCGGTGGAGAGCGAAGTTGAGAGAACACATTGGGAGTATTCTAAAAATTAAGAGAAAACACTGGAAAAGATACTGAGAGATATTTGAGAGAAAAACATCCTGAAAAATTGAGGCAGTCTAGGGGGATCTATTTGGACTGGAAATGGTTTGAAAACTGTTTTAGTTGGATTCTGGTTTCAAATCTTGGCTGTTTAGTTTGTTTTGCTAGTTTAAATTGTTAATCTCTGGGCTACTGTGTCATTAAAACCTTCTGCATTCCATTGTTTGGTTTGGACTGGTTGTTTCCTGCTGCTGAGTTCTGTTATTGCTACCGCTGCATCTGACTCCTTTTTACTCTCATTTCCAGGTATATATTTAAACTGTAATGGATTGGAGTTTTCTTTTTTTGAACAATCCGTATGAGGATCCGGATTTAAATTGAAGTTCGTAATTCTGTAGTTTTCCATTTAAGTTGTTCAATTCCATGTAAATTTAGTTCTTGTTCATGTTGGATGGCTGATTCATGCCAGTATTTTAGGCTGATTTATATGTCTAAATGAAATGCTTAAATGTTAGTATTGTAACATTGTTTGTATTCTACTTGTATGGATGAATTTCTAAGTATCCTGGAAAGAAAATAAATGGACATAAGGTTCAATTCTATTAGAAGCTAGAGTTAATCCTCCTTAGCACTTCTGCACTCTGTCATGTATATGGATGTTAAAGAAAATATACTTTCATTTATAAAAGAAGAACAATAATTTTAAACAGCATCTATTTGAATCTTCAAGGTAATGCATTTTAATAAAAATGGTCTTTGTTTCAGCTTAGTTCGAGCTGTTTAGTTTTCCATTTTTACTGACATTTTGATTTGCCCCGCTTTGGTCTGAATGTGTTTTGTACATTATTGGAGATCTCATTTTTCTAAGTCTCTTTCCTTTTGTTACTTGTGGATGGTTTAAAAGAGCAGGCCAATACCTAGTTGGTTAAGAACTTGAAATAGGCCAATACCTAGTTGGTTAAGAACTTGAAATAAGTATAAATTTATATCACCAATTACTCTACTAATTATTCATGTATTTTATCATCAATGAGTTGGTACTTTTCAATTGTTACAGCTGATTTATGTGCAATGGATTTTTGTTTAGCTTGGGATTAAATTAAGCCTGTAAATTATTGGTTTAGGCCATAGAACTCTAAACTTGATATAGGTTACGACAGTGTTCGAACAAAATATTTTAGGCCGAAGTATTTATTGTTGTGTGGCCCGATTTAACAAGAACTGGAATTTGGTTCATCTTTTCTATAACAAATGATAGAATGTTAGTAATCGTAGGCATAATAATGAGTTATAACCTCGATCAACTGTTTTTTTAGATTCTTAGCATTGTTCATAAAGTTCATTGCAACAATATTCCATAATCCATGACCCTCGCAATTTAATGTAGAAACCTCTTGGATAGAATAAATCGAGGTGTGCCGTGTCAAACAAATATGACAATTGCATGTCCCTCGTTCAATTACTGATTTGACCTTATAATAGCAAATTCCATGGCACTCGCAAAGTGCAAACGCGTAGTTGTCTTAGGCGCGTTCTTTAATAATTTTACCTCCCTAAATTCGAGTGCACATTTATGTGACCCAAATCCAAATCTCAACGATGCTAAAATATGTCAAAAACCGCGGGTGCATTTATGTGACTTGGTTCGAGACGTGTTTTAACAACGTTGTAATTCTTCTTAATAATAATAATAATAAAAGCGGTTAAAAGTTAAAATTTGCACATAGGTTCATCATTGTTTAAAATCATATAATTAAGCCAGAGATAACAGTTAAGTGACTGTTCTAGAACCACGGAACTCGGGAATGCCTAACACCTTCTCCCGGGTTAACAGAATTTCTTAAACAGAGTCATTCTTTTCCTCGATTCGGGATTTTCAACTGGTGACTTGGGACACCATAAATATTCCAAGTGGTGACTCTGAATCTTCTAATAATAAATCCCGTTTTGATTGTCCTTTAATTAGAAAAACTTCCTTATATTATGCCCTCTTCCGGATGTGTAGGTGAAAAAATGAGGTGTGACAGCTCTGGCGACTCTGCTGGGGAGAGGAACCCAGAACTTTGGTTCAGGGTCCAAGAATTCAAGCTTGGAATATTTATTGTATTTGGCTTGTATATTATTTGATTTTATTACATGTTTGGAACTAATGTGCAAATGTTGCTTTTTACCGCTTTGATATTATGTGAATTGTATATATAAACTGTTACGAAACCCTTCTCTTCTTATCTTCGGGGATGTGCTCACTGGTCGGAACTCCCTATTCTATTAGTGTCATACCTTTAAATAAGAAAAAAGGCTCGGACAAGTTACTAAGCTGGATGATCTTTGCGGGTCCCCGATACGTAGCGTCCGGGTACACAGTCTAAAACAAATACTCAGGTCTTAAACCTAGAATAACTCAGCCTCATGCCAGATCCCTAGTAGGAACGTTTATTTGCATCATGTGCATTTGACTTTGGAGGCTTAACACAGGGGTTGGGTCTGTCTAGGACAGGTGTACCCAAAATTGAAAACAGACCATCCTGATGCATCTTACATATTGCTTGTGCATTTATTTGCTTCGGATTTGCATGCTGACCGGCTTTCGAATACTTGGGGAAAAGGAAAAAAAACTATAGCAATATGAGGGTAAAGAGTGTTAATCGCTTGTTGTGAAAAATATAATGTCCAAATAATGTCGAGACACTGCCAAATTTTTGAGAAAAATGAAAAAAAGAAGAAAAAAAAACTTTAGTTTTCAAAAATAGTTTATTTGTTTGCCAATAAAATGAGAAAAGAAAAATCTTGTTTTTAAAAATAGCTTGTTTTAATGAAAAAGGAAAAAAGTAGTAGTCGTTTTATTTTCCCAAACTACGTCAGTTTGATTCTCATCGGATGTGAGATACGTAGGCAACCCCCATCGGGTCCAACTTCTTTTTGCAAAAATAGCCCTAAATGCACAAATTGTGTTTTATTGTAAATAGGTGATGTGATGTTGTTTTTGTCAAAAATAGCTGAATGTTCCCGAAAGGGACGCCGGAAGGCTGATTTTGCATAAACAATCACTTTTGGTCTTTTTCCAATTTTTGCCCAGTTAGCGGGCACATCCTTAAAATCTTTCTCTGGAAGAGCTGAAAGGCCGCATCTGCAAAACTGGCTTTTCGGTTTTAGAATTAAAAATATGAAAAGGGTCAATTTTTTATTTTGGAGTCACATAGAATAAAATCAAGATTGTTTCACTTAATCACCTTAATAAATGTGCAGGATGAGCAAAATCCAAAATGAACCTTTCTTATTCATAAGCAAAATCCCTTTGGAGTTGCGGCTGTGGTAGAATGATCCAGGTGGAGAAGGGCAAGACGAGGTCAAGAAGTATTTGGGGGGCCTTCCCGGACTGTTGGAAATTATACCTAGGGAAGACATCATAAGGGCATTGGTCACATGCTGGGACCCGGCGCACAATGTGTTCCACTTTACAGATTTTGAACTCACTCTGACCTTAGAAGAAATAGCCGGGTACATTGGGAATGTTGAGCTTCCTTTAAGACACAAGTATTTGGTTGCCCCGAGAACCATAACTGTGCACAGATTCTTAGATTCACTAAAGATAAGCAGCGGGGTACACAATCCGGACTTGGCAGCTGGTTTTTGTACTTTGTTATTCATATACAGCAGATATGGTCATATATGAGGGTTTATCAAGCCATAGAATAAAATCTGTAGCAAATCAAACCGCCTTAAATAGGAAGAGCATAGACGTTTCGCTTACATAGTGGCTTTCCTGGGGCTCCTGGTGTTCCCAAGGAAAGGTGGGCATATCGATATAAAAATAGCAGGGGTGGTCATCACTTTGCTCACCCAAGCCAGGAGCACACTCGAGCCTATGATAGTAGCTGAGATCTTTCGTGCTCTCACAGTAATCAGAGAGGGGGGAGACTTCTTTGAGGGGTGCAATCTGTTGTTGCAAATGTGGATGACCGAACACCTGTGCCACCGTCCCTAGTTCATGAACTATGGGTCAATAGAGAAAACTTGTATAGAGGAATTTTATACAAGGATTAAAGGGATCAGCTTGCCTAAAGGGGTCACAGGATGGATATCTTACTTTCGGTCCCTCACTACCAGCCAAGTAGAGTGGACGCTGAGATGGTTGCCAGTGGACGAGATCATATACATGCTATCAACGGGGCCTCACTTCCTTCTGATGAGTCTTAGGACCATCCAGCTTTATGCCCCATATCGGGTTTTGAGACAGCTCGGAAGGTGCCAGATAATGCCAAAAGACGAAGATCTTAGTGTCCGGGTAGTTGAGATTGGACCGGATGGCCAGTTCCCTGAAGCAACTGTTCACAAAATTTGGAACAAATGTCAATACCTAACAGAAAATACCTGTGTACGGGATCAGGCCAAAGGTGAAATGTCGCCAGGATACCTTGCTTGGTATAGAAGAGACATTGAGTTCGAGAGGCCAGCCAAGAGGCCCCATATCCAGGAATTCGTTGAAATGTCGCAGGGACAGTGGAACTGCTTGGCTAAAAAACATGAGTACACGGCTACAATAGGCAAACTAGAGAAGCAGGTCATGTATCTGCAATTTGAAAAGGATGTTCAAGCCGCTGCGGATGAGGGAGAAAAGAAGAAGCTAGTACAAGAAAATGAGGCCCTTAAATCTCAGATCCGAAAAATGAGAATAGCTGTTAGAAAATCAAAAAGGAGCCGGGCTGACCAAAAACTCATAAACGAACTGAAAGGGAAAGCCTACGAATGCCAAGAGGACTTGGAGAGATCTGAAGCTAGCTTGGCAAGGATCGGGGCCAGATGGACAAAGGGTGCAAAAGAGCGGTCACTTCATATGCAGCAGATGAAGAGGGACTATGAGGAGAGTGTTACTATCCCGAGAGGAACAATAGTCACTCTCGAAGACAGGGTATTCAGGCAAGCTAGAGATTTCAGAGCAGATAGGAAACACTGTTGTGACCTGATGGCGCGGATGGAGGAACAAATGCATAAGTTTCAAGATCAACTCCTTCATAACTCTCAAGTGCCGGAAACGCGGAATCAACAGATAGGACGGTTACTGCAGGAAAAGAGCAAGATTAGAGAAGGAGTAAAAAATATCGCACGTTACATTACTGCAAAATACCGAGTGTGTGAGGACATGACCCGTACCACCTTTTTTGCGGCAGTAATGACGTTCGTCAAGCAAATAATGAACGATCTGGAGAGGATTCAAAAGGATCTTCCACAAAGGCCCGCGACAAGGCCGAATGATGCCTTGCGGGCCCCAGGGAATTTTGGAGCATTGATGTATTCTTAATCTTTTTTTTGAGTCTGTATCTTTCTTGTTGAAGTTTGTAAGTCTATCAGTCAGTCCTTTCCAAGTTTGCTTTGTTGTCCTTTAAAAATTTGTAACTTCTTCCAAGTGTTATAAAAAGAGTAGTTGTTTTGTGAAAAATATTTTGCTACGTATTTTTATATCGGCCAGGACTACGCATGATTTGATTCATGCGAGGACATGATACGTAGGAAATCCACATAAGATTCGACCACCACTAAAAGAAGAAAAAGAAAAAAAAGGGAAAATGAAACGAAGAAAAATTTGAGAGGCGCTAAAAAGGGGCACAATTATGAAAGGCCGGAATGACGCATGCAACCGAAGCAAATGCATAGTAGAAAATGGTTAACTGCCTAGGTGCATTGCATCCCAACGTGCGATTGCATATTTGTTAAACTCTAAAAACTAACAAGTTTGTTGTTTCTAGAGAATTCAAGTAGTTAGTTTATCTAGAGCGTACTGGCACATTACCATTATCAGACTAGATTAAAGGGACCAATATCAGTGATCATGTCTAGCCCTGAAAGAGAAAGGAGCATTGAGGTGGAAGAAGTAGATGTGCAAGCCATGAAAGATGAAATGAACAAGTTAAAACAATAAATGGCTGAAATGTACCAGGCTTGGACTAGGGGTCAGCCATTACCGGCCTATCCTGCTAACCCTACTTTCCTCCCAGTACCCGCCCAATCTCCAGAACAGCTTGTTTCAGACTCATCCCCAAATTTTCCAACATATCAACATCATCATGGAACTACCTCTCAGATACCACAAGTTCCAAAGACAATTCTATACCCTCCTCCGCCAATTACCCCTGTTTTTGTGGCACCTCCACTAGCCCCACTCCACAGGTCTTCCAGCGAGCCTGTATTCCAAACGCACGACAATCAATATTACCCTCCTAAACCCACTTTCAAAGCACCTGAACCGTGTCTTTACCCTCCTCAGCTTGGTATCTCGTAGAAATTGAGAAGCCTCCTAAGAATTTGGAGCAGGAAGAGATGGCCAGGAAGGTTAAAAGTTTGGAGCTGTCCTTTAGAGATATGAGAGAACTAGGAGGTCAGGTAAGCGTAGCTTACAAAGATCTATGTTTGTTTCCAAACGTACAATTGCCAGCAGGGTTCAAAATGCCGACATGGAGATCCTGTGGCCCATCTAAGGGGATTCTGCAGTAAAATGAGAGGAGCAGGAGGAAGGGATGAATTGTTAATGACGTACTTTCGTCAGAGCTTGAGCGGCTCAACGTTAGAATGGTACACCCGTCAAGACCACGGAAGATAGTACATTTGGGATGACTTAGCCCAAGCATTCGCTTGCCACTTTCAGTACAACCTTGAAATTTTCCTAGATCGCCTGTCACTGACAAAGATTGAGAAGAAGTCTGGAGAAAGTTTCCAAGAATACAGCTTCCGCTGGAGGGAGCAAGCGGCGAGGGTTGATCCACCGATGAAAGATAGCGAGATGGTGGACTACTTGCTACAGGCCTTAGAGCCCACTTATTTTGGCCACCTGGTGTTGGCAGTAGGGAAGTCCTTCAATGAAGTGGTCAAAATGGGAGGCATGGTGGAGGAAGGATTGAAATCCAATAAAATCATGAGCTATCCGGCAATCAAAGCAACCTCCCAGGCCATCCAAAATGGCACCGAGGGTATCTTGGGAAGAAAGAAGAAGGAGGAACTCGCAACAGTTGAGTCAAGAACATAGCCTAGGCACCCCGCACCATACTACAACCAGCCACAACCCCACCCTCAAACTTAACCCCACACTCCATACAACCCACCACAACATTACTACCCACAACCAGATCCCCACTTTTCTGTCCACCATGCTCAGACATATATTCAACCCCCGGCCTACACACAATGGCATGCGCCAGCTCCACAAAATACCTACCCAACTCTACAAAATCCCTACCCACCCCCAAGAGTCTACAGAAACCCCTCTGGAACAGGTTTCCGTCCAAACAAAGGCATCAAGAATGAGAGGGCACAGAAGCAGAAGACTTTCACTCTATTGGGAGAACTATATACCAGTTTATTCCATAGGCTAAGGCAGTTGGGTATGTTGAATCCGATTGAGGCTAAATTTCCAAACCCCCATCCTAGAAATCTTGACCGCTCGGTGAGCTGTGAGTATTGTTCAGGGGCCCCCGGGCATGATACAGAGAAGTGTTGGAAATTGAAAACAGCTGTGCAAGAGCTCATTGATACTCACCGGATCAAGGTTCAGACCTCAGAGGCACCAAATATCAACCAAAATCCGTTGCCGACTCACTATGAGACCCATATAATTGAGTTGATACACAAGGGAGGGGAGCCAAAGAAACCCTCGCAGATAGTAATGATGATCCGTTCCAGCGAAACTGGTTCAAAAGAGAAGGTGACTAGTGGAAAGTCAATGGTCCAGTTGAAAGGGGTGAATAGCAAGCCAGTTGTGGTAGCCGAGAAAGGGTCATCGACATTGTTGCAGCAAAACTAGAACAAGAAAAAGTGGTGGTACCAGGGGTTGCAAGTAAACCTGTTGTGGTTTTGAAGGGTGCTCGCATAGAGCCTGTTATTATAAAGCCGGTAACTCAGTTACCAGTGACCGACAGTAAAGCTGTCCCTTGGAGTTATAAACAAGTGGTGGTGACATATAAGGGGAATGAGATCAGGGAAGATGTTTGTGAAGCTCAAGGTCTGACTCGTTCAGGGAGGTGCTTTGCCCCTGAAGAATTGAGAAAAGCCAGAATTCCCAAAGATAACCCGGTATTGGTAAAGAAAGTTGTGACAGAACAAGAAGCAGAAGAATTCTTGAAGAAAATGAAAGTACATGATTACTCTATTGTAGAATAATTGAAGAAAACACCAGCCCATATCTCATTGCTCTTATTACTGATCCACTCAGATGAGCACTGCCAGGCACTGATGAAAATATTTAATGAGGCCCACGTCCCTGACAATATCTCGGTGAATCACTTGGAGAAGATAGCAAATAAAATTTTTGAGCTAAACAGAATTATTTCTCAGACGATGAGTTGCCTGTGGAGGGCACAGAACATAACAGCGCCCTTTATCTGACGGTAAAATGCAAAGACTTTATGGTCACGAGTGTTCTGGTTGACAACGGGTCCAGTGGAAATATATGTCCTCTTTCCACGTTGAATAAGCTAAAGGTCAATGATGATAGAATTCATAAGAACAGTGTCTATGTATGAGGGTTCGACAGCGGAGGCAAAGATTCTGTGGGTGACATAATACTAGAATTGACAATAGGGCCCGTGGAGTTCACCATGGAGTTTCAAGTGCTAGATGTGGCGGTCTCCTATAACCTTTTGTTGGGGCGACCCTGGATCCATGCCACCAAAGCAGTGCCATCTATGTTGCATCAAATGGTTAAATTCGAGTGGGACAAACATGAGATTGTGGTGCATGGTGAAGATAATATGTATGCCCTGGGTGATGCCATTGTACAATTCATCGAAGTGGATGACGACCAGTGGTCACGGGTATATCAAGTCTCTGACACAGTACCAGTGGAAATGGTCCCAGAGGGGAAAAGCATCCCAGTTCCTAGAGTAACGGCCTCAACTATCATGGTGGCTTCTGAAATGTTAAAGAATGGTTTCATACCGGGTAAAGGTTTGGGTCCTGATCTTCAAGGCATCGTGCAGCCAGTTTCTCTTCCAAAGAATTTAGATACCTTTGGTTTGGGGTTTAAGCCCACCACGGCAGATGTGAGATGAGCCCGCAAAATGAAGAAGAAGGCATAGGTCTTAACAAAGCCAATCCCACGTCTGTCCAGATCTTTCGTCAGGCCGGGTATTAGAAAGCAGCCGTTGTCAAAAATTCCCGGGTCACTGATTGGTGCTAATGGAGATTTGGATAAAGGGTTCGAAAGGTTATTTGCTGAGTTTAACATGGTAGAAGCTGGGGAAGGGTCAAGGAAGGCAGATGTATATTTTGTGGGACCCAAGGCAAAGCTCAATAATTGGAGGGCTACTCATCTTCCCACTCAGAAGAAGTTTTGGTAGTTCGCTCTGATTTTCCTTCATGTTTGTCTAGATTATTCTAGGGTTGTAATCCAGATTTTTATTTTTCAGTCTGTCAAAGTGTGCAAAACCTTGTTATCTTATATTTCAAATAAAATGAAAAATTTCCTCTTCATCCCTTATTTTAATTTTGTTTTCTTCTTTTCTTTTCTATACAGTTCTTTTTATACTGGCCCTAATGACATGACAAGCATGAGGAATCCTCAAGCTAGTCTAGAAAATCAACCTGACTCCAAAATAATGTGCAAGAGGTAGATAATGAATTGAAATACGATGAGGATGAAGCCTTCAAAGACATTAGTAGGGAACTAAGTCAATTCGAGGAAAAACCCAGGCCTAACTTAAACGATACAAAGGCCATTAATCTAGGGGACACAAATAATATCAAGGAAACTAAAATAAGCATCCATATTGAACCATACATCAAGGAAGAATTAATCAAAACACTTATTGAATTCAAAGACATTTTTGCATGGTCATATGATGACATGCCGAGTTTAAGCACTGATTTAGTGGTTCAAAAATTGCCCACTAACCCGACATTCCCTCCCGTCAAGAAAAAATTGAGAAAATTTAAAACTGATATGAGTGTGAAGATTAAGGAAGATATAACCAAACAACTAGATGCAAAGGTTATTCGGGTCACTCGATATCCTGATTTTGGTTGGCTAATGTTGTGCTAGTGCCGAAGAAGGACGAAAAAATCAGAGTATGCGTTGACTATCACAATCTCAATAAAGCAAGCCCAAAAAATAACTTCCCATTACCCAATATCCACATTTTGATTGATAATTATGCAAAGCGTGAGGTTGGATCTTTTATGGATTGCTATGTCGGATATCATCAGATTCTGATGGATGAAGAGGATGTAGAGAAGGCGGCATTCATCACGCCGTTGGGAAGTTATTGCTATAGGGTAATACCATTTGGTCTAAAGAATGCTGGGGCAACCTACATGCGGCAATGACTATTGTGTTTCATGATATGATACACAAGGAAATTGAGGTGTACGTGGATGATGTGATCATAAAATCAAAGTAACTGGCCGACCATGTCGGGGACTTAAGGAGGTTTTTTCAAAGGCTTCACAGGTACAACCTCAAACTCAACCCTGCCAAATGTGCATTTGGTGTTCCGTCTGGAAAACAGTTGGGATTCAAAGTCAGTCGGCGAGGCATTGAGCTGGACCCGTCAAAGATTAAAGCTATCCAAGAATTTCAACCCCCGAAGAACAAGACAAAATTGATGAGTCTGTTAGGGAGGTTGAATTACATCAGCAGGTTTATTGCTCAGCTCACAACAACTTGTGAGCCTATTTTCAGATTGTTGAAGAAGGACGTCGTGGTCGAATGGATTGAAGAATGTCAGGAGGCGTTTGACAAGATAAAAGGGTATTTATCAAATCCACCTCTGTTGGTTCCACCTGAACCTGGGAGACCGTTGATTCTTTATCTAACGATCCTAGAGAATTCATTTGGCTATGTACTGGGGAAGCGCGACATCAGCGGCAAGAAGGAGCAAGCCATCTATTATTTTAGCAAGAAGTTTACGGCTTATGAGGTTAAGTACACTCATATTGAGAGGACATGTTGCGCCCTGACTTGGGTGGCATAGAAATTGAAGCATTATCTGTCGTCCTATACTACTTACCATTTCACGCTTGGATCCATTGAAGTATATTTTTCAAAAGCCTATGCCCACAGGGAGACTGGCGAAGTGGCAAATATTACTCATGGAATTCGACATCGTCTATGTGTCGAGGACTATAATGAAAGCCGAAGCACTAGCCGATTACTTGGCCGAGAATCCGGTAGATGAAGAATACTAGCCACTGAGGACGTATTTTCCTGATGAAGAAGTGATGCATATTGATGAGCTAGAACTGATTGAAGAACCAGGATGTAAGCCTTTCTTTGATGGGGCTGGAAATATGAAAGGAGTTGGAATAGGAGCGATACTTATTTATGAAACAGGGCATCAATATTCTGTTACGGCTCAGCTTCGTTTCTATTGCACCAACAACATGGCTGAGTATGAGGCATGCATTTTAGGTTTAAGGTTAGCTGTAGACATGGATGTCCAGGACGTTTTGGTCTTGGGAGACTCGAACCTCCTAGTACATCAATATCAAGGAGAATGGGAAACACGGGATTTGAAACTCATACCATATCGACAATGTTTGCATGATCTTTGTCAACGGTTTCGATCAGTGGATTTTAGGCACATGCCAAGAGTCCATAATGAGGTTGCCGATGCTTTGGTTACCTTGGCATCAATGTTGCACCATCCAGACAAAATTCATGTCGATCCATTTCATATTCAAGTTCGTGACCAGCATGCTTATTGTAACATGACAGAAGAAGAACTGGATGGCGAACCATGGTTCCATCATGTCAAGGAGTACATCAGGATGGGGATATACCCTGTTCAAGCCACAGGAGATCAAAAGAGAGCAATTCAACGGTTGGCAAGTGGATTTTTCCTCAGTGGAGGAGTGTTGTATAAAAGAACACCAGATCTCGGATTGTTAAGATGCGTAGATGCTAAACAAGCTACGACAGTCATGAAGGAATTACATTCTGGAGTTTGCGGGCCGCACATGAGCGGATATATATTGGTGAAGAAGATCCTTTGAGCAGGGTATTATTGGCTCACCATGGAGTGAAATTGTATCAGCTTTGTGTGCAAATGTCATCAATGCCAGATACACGGGTATTTGATTCATTCTCTGCCATCAGAATTGCACACAATGTCATCACCGTGGCCCTTTATTGCTTGGGGCATGGACGTCATTGGGCCCATTGATCCAGCATCATCCAACAGGCACAGGTTCATTCTGGTGGCCATTGATTATTTCACCAAATGGGTTGAGGCTAGAACTTTCAAGTTTGTAACCAAGAAGGGAGTGGTTGATTTTGTACACTCCAATATCATTTGTCGATTTGGAATCCCAAAGGTAATCATCAAAAATAATGGTGCTAATATTAACATCAATTTGTAAAAGAAGTATGTCAACAGTTTAAGATTACACATTGCAATTCCACCCCATATCGTCCTAAGGAGAATGGAGGAGTTGAGGCAACAAGGAAAATGGTAGAAAGTTCCAGGAAATGGAATGAGAAGTTACTATTTGCGTTATTGGGTTATCGCACTACAGTTCGTACTTCAGTAGGTGCAACTCCTTACTTGTTGGTATTGTGAGCACGTGATTTTTGCCCCAAGCAAATCATTCCCAAAAATTCAAACAAAATAATTTTTTCTGTATTTTTACAATTTTTGTGCATTTTGGGTGTCATTGTTTGATAATTGTTGCATTTTAGTTGTGTTAATTCATATAAAATATAAAAATATGCATTTGCATTTAGGATTTAATTTCATATTTTAGTATTAATTGGAAGTTAATTTGTTTTAGAATAAAATAACATGAAAATCGCAAAAATAGTTCACTTTTGTATTTTAATTATTTAATTGTGAGTTTGTCGTAAAATAGGTTTTAAATAATTTAAGAATTTAATTAGTTTAGCGTTGGAATATTAGGACTCTATTTTAATTTTCTGCACATTTATAAAATTAGGAAAAAATAAAACAAAAAATAAAACAAAGAAGAGAAAAAGAAAACAATATGATAAAAAAGAAAAATAAAAGGAAAAACCAAAAGGAGTGGTATTATTTGAAGACTCAGTTTTGGTCCAGTTTTGCATTTAAATCCGGCTGGCCCAAGTCAAAAGAACCCACCCCACGCCCGGTCTGGCCCAAATACCTCAGAACCCCGTCCAGCACCCCCCCTAAAACGACGCTGTTTGGCGTCCTGTGATCTCAACCATTGAAACATCCTAATCTAACAGTCCACAAGCTCCTCGTGGATAAAAATATAATGGTCGTGTGATTTAATTAAACCAAAAAGACCAAACAAGTATTCCTCGTGCCCTGTCTCCCGCCGCCTCTGTCACCGCTGCTCTTCGCCGGAATCCTTGCCGGCGGGAAACTACACCACCACCAACGGCCACCAAAATAACACCCCGTCTTCTCCTGGTCACCCTCATCTCGATTCCATGGTCATTTTTTCTCGAATCCTCCTGTATCCCGTCAAATCTTCATCGAAAGATTTTCCGGCCAAGTCGGCGGTTATGCCAAATGACCCCAAATTTACACCGTAGGATCGCCTGAGATTCCTCTACCCAACCCCCATAGCGGCATCTCTCAAATCTGTCTAGAATTGGTCGAATGTTGAAAAGAAATTTTTCGGCCAAACACCTAAAATGGTCAACTGCTTGCAATTGACACAACAAAGTTCCTGGACATCCCTCGTAAGGGATCGATCGCCAATAGAGCTCAAACGACCTTAGGCATGGCCAGATTCGGAAACAACATGACCGGCGAACATTTTTTTTAGTAAGTTTCTTAGTTTTCTTTGCATGGTTCCTTCCTGGATAGTTTCTTATTTGCTGACTATTAATTGTTCCCTTTCACCTTGTGGTTTAGTTCACATTTCATGATTTGTTTCATCAATTGGATAAATGTTTGTTGGTGATAAATGTAGTTTGCATCTTAATTGGATTAATTGTTTCAGTCGTCAAGATTTGTTTTGTGTTCTTTAGTTTTAGGTCTGTTTTTAGCTTCATATGGATATTTGATTATGTGTTAATTGTTGGGGTTATTAGTCCAAATTCAGTTTAGGGTTAGATTATGGGTTCGAAATTGGTCTTTAGTTGACTAAACTCTCTTGTTAGTTAATTAGCTGTAGTTCAATCAAGGTGGCAGGATAGTAATTCTATAGTTGAACTAGGGGGCATTTGGGGAAATTCAGTTAGTTAAAATACACTAGGAGCTTCTAGATGGGGGTTGGGAAGTAATTTGTAGAGAATAGTGTCACTTACTTGTGTGGCAAGTTAGAAATAAAAGTGTAAAAAGTTAAAAGAGGGAGGGACCTAAGAAGAAATTTCAAAACTTAATTCATCTATAAAAGGCACTCAATTGCCTTGAGAAGGGGGGTTCTTTTTCAGCTGATAAGTTTTTCCCAAAAAGTTCCCTCTCATGAGATTTTTTAGATCTGAAGCATAATTTCAGTCTCAAAACCAAACAAAATCCAAAAAAATATATATAAAGAGAAAAACAAAACAAATTCAGTGAAGCTACCAAATAATACTGTTCCATCGGTTGCTCTAGTTCCTTTTCGAGTTTGGTTGTTTGATTTCGATTTTGGGTTGAATACTTGGTAATTGCTGGATTGATCGTGAATTTGGAATGATTTTTGATCACTTTGCATAGATTTGGTTTAGTGTGTGGTTCAACTTGTTGATTTGATTCAAATTTTTCTGAACACTTCCTCTACCATGGGCTTGTTCCTGTGGGTTATTGAACTATTTTCTGAGTTGGGCTAAGCGTCAGAAACTGCTGCTGCTGCGTTATTGTCACTGACTGGCCCTTCTCCTTCCTTGTTCTTCAATTTTCAGGTACACATTTGTACACCTTTGGCTGCTGAAATGAAATGAAATAATACTCTGGATTTGTGTTTACCTGATTTGTACACCTTTGGCTGCCGAAATGAAATGAAATAATACTCCGGATTTGTGTTCACCTGAGTAGTTCAAATCATAGCTAGTTGGATGTTATGTAATTATTCAGCTTTATTCAGCTTTGATACGTTTGAATTGTATTAAGCTACTGCCTGTTAATTAGGATTGTTTTGAATTGGATGGAACTATCACCTGTACTGGACTGTATAATTGGACTTAGATTGATTTCGTCTGTTTGACTATCGTTTGGTAATTGAAGGTTAATTGGACTGTTAAACTCTACAGTAGCAGTAGTTGTAGTTAATTCAGTCCGTGTGTTAATATAAACTGCTTCGAACTGATTGGGCTGGAAATTAGTCGTTGGTTTTATTCAGTTTAATTCTGCTCCTGTATAGTTTGACTATTGGAGTTTGAATGATTAACTAAATCAGAAGGTAATTTCAAATTTTGAAGTCTTCATGCATGTTTACAGTTTATTCATTTTAAAAAAAAATGAGTTAAAAAATACCAGCCCATAAGTCTCGTTTTTGATGACGGCTGCTCTTTTCTAATCCATAAGTAGTTGGAACGTAGAAGTAGCAATGTTGGCTAAAGTTAAGTCCAAATAAAAGGTCAGTAGGTTGGGTGTTAAAAATCATTTTATTTTTCAATTTGTTTGTTATCTCATTAGTATCTAAGAACACCGATGATTGTGTACTGTGATCTCTACTACAATTGCTAAACACTCATATCCCTTTGTATTGATTTCAGTAGGCTTTTGGCTCAATTCGTTTGGCATCAGCAGCCTTCCTGACAGCTTTGGGCCTTATTATTTGGACAAACGGCCCAAGGTCTCAGTCTAATTGACTATCCGTTTGGGCCTGGGCCAAGATTAATTTTTCTATGCAGGCTGTGGGCTTTAAGTTAAGTAGCGGGTTCAAATTAAAAGGTCCTTCCTTTTGTTTGGGCCTGAACTTGAACTTGAAGCCCGGACTTTATTGTTAATTAATTAAGATCCTTTCTTTTCTTTTAGAGACAAAAAAAAAAATAGAAAACATAGTTGCTCTTAAGCTTACCCTTTAAAATAAAATGAGATGAGCCTCGCCCAATAAAATACAAAATTGCGGGGCCCTCAATAAAGGTTAAAAAATATTTAGAAAATCGGGAAGGGTCGTTTAGAGAATTTCACGACCCTCCCAAAAGATAATAACGCGTTAGACTCTTTTGGACGCGATTCTAATAAAATTACCTTCTTAAACTCGGGTGTGCATTTCATGCGACCCAAATAAAATCCCAAAACGTTGGATAAAGTGTGCTTAGGATTGCGGGTTCATTTCATGCGGCGCAATCCGAAAGCACGTTTTAAACGACGTTCACTTTCTCTTAAATAAATACACAGTGAATAAAAACGGTTAAAAATTAAAATTGGCACATAGGTTCTTCATGTGATAAAATCAGATAATAAGCTAGATGCGACAGTTGAGCGACCGTGCTAGAACCACGGAACTCGGGAATGCCTAACACCTTCTCCCGGGTTAACA
>MU764322.1:94879-134040 GCA_026770625.1 Nicotiana glauca | reverse complement strand
CATATGATAAAGATCAGATAATAAATAAGCCAAATACAACAATTATTCTAAGCTCAAATTCTTAAACCCTGAACCAAAGTTCTGGGTTTCAACGGTGTAGAAATTCCCCAGTAGAGTCGCCAAAGCTGTCACACCTCCTTTTGGCACTACCGCACCCCGCGAAGGACGTGGTAAAGGGAGTTTTTTCAATTAAAGGACGATCGAAACGGGATCCGTTTATTAAGAGTTTCAGAGTCGCCACTTGGGAGATTTATGGTGTCCCAAGTCACCGGTTTGAATCCCGAATCGAGGAAAGGATTGACTCTATATTACAGTCTACGAACCAAAAATCCGGATAAGGAATTCTGTTAACCCGGGAGAAGGTGTTAGGCATTCCCGAGTTCCGTGGTTCTAGCACGGTCTCTCAACTGTTATATTTGGCTAAATTATTTGATTTTAATACATGTTAAACCTACGTGAGAATTTTAACTTTTAACCGCTTGTGATTATTATTATTTTATAAGAATTGCAACGTCACGAAAATGTACTTCGGACCACACCGTACCAGTACGCCTGTGGCCTTTAACACATTTCGACTTCGTTAAGATTTGGATTTTGGTCACATAAATGTGCACCCGTACTTGAGAATGTATATTAAAATTATGCCTAAGGTATCTACGTCTTATTGCTTTGGGAATGACCGTGAAATTAACTAAACGGTCCTTCCGAGTCTAAAGATTTTTTTTTTGATAATTATTTGAGGGCCCCACGCATTCTTGCCTTATAACGAGGCTCATCTCATTGTATTTTTAGAGGTCAAATCTATGGTGGGCTATGTTTTCTATCACTATTTTTGCCATATATATGGGATAACTATTAGTGCTGTCTAATTGAATTTGTCCTAATATTTTACTCAGACCCAAGCCGTTACGTATTATGGGCCTGGAATTTGGACTAGCGAATGGGCAATGCATAGAAATGCATAGGGCTAAATAGAGCCAAACTCATAATTGCAAGTTCATTTCTCATGGACCTAGAAGCCCTCACAACTGATTCTGGCTTCTTATGCCTGATCAGGCCAAATTGATAACCAACTCCAAGACAGGTTTAGACATTTTTATCGAACTAATCATAGGTAAACAAATATTGTAACTTCAATATCAAAACTTAACTAGGAAACATTAACACTGACTTTTATTTGTATACTACTGTTTAGACACTCAAATTAACTAAAGTCTGATTTTCCTGTTTATATTAGTCAATATATTTACAAGAAAAACTACCTTATTGCTTTGTTTAAATGGAAAACGTTAATCTAACATGCTCGAATTAGGTCTTGGATTTCATTTCACATTTTTAAACTTCTGTTTCATATCGAGCTTCTAAACTTAACATAAGTTATAAAACTAGTTTGANTAAACTGATCTGCTTCATAAAGTTCTATGTGAATACTTAAGCTAATTATTTCAAGGCATTGTTGGTCTAAATCCATAGTTCAACAGTTCACAGTCGCAAATACACATACAACTTCTGACAAATTACATATGTCTATAACATAATCGGAATTTAAACTAACGAAACCAAGCCATCAGTTTTATATCCTCAGAACTTTGATTACATCTTCATGGGTCAAAAGAATACCTGGACGTTAAAACACAACAAGAAGGAGAAGGAGAAAATCAGCAACAGCAGATACGGCAGTAATGCAACAGCAAATCACCAGCAACAGTTATGGAATTCAGACCAATTCAACACCAGTTTCAAACCAAAACAAACCACCAGCAATCGACAAGGAATCAACCAATGAACCTTAAACACTTCAGTAAACAGAACTGAACTGGAGACTGTAACTCAGTAGCTAAGAATCAGAATTTTCACTTCACACCTTCAATGGAACAGTAAAGAAAAACTCTCTAGGAAGACTGATTAAACCCTCGACCCCTTTCCTGTTTTTTTTACTCTCAAAGTGTTCAAACTTCAAGGATTGAAAGTCGACCCCCTCACTCTTAGCTTTTTCCTTTGTTTTAGTTTTCCTTCAGTGTTTCTTTTTTTTTCCTTTTCGGAATGCCAGAATCCCTTATTAGAAAATCCAGTCCCTATTTCTCTGTTTCTGACCTATATTTATGCCAAAATTGCCCACCTTTCAGCCTATTAAAAACTATTTTTTTTAACTTACCAGCCCATACTATTCCTCTGTTTTTTCCACTTAAAATTGTCTAAGTATGGGTTTTACCTATTAAGTTTCCTGGATTTCAGAAAACAGTCAGTGTCCTGCTGTACAGCAGGTTCCACTACCATTTACATGTGTATTTCCAGCTTTTAACATTAAACTACCCTAATTTCTGACTTCCCCTTACTTAGTGTCCCATCTGTTATTGGAAGACCAATGGTTATGGACAGTGGTGTTTAATTAAATTCTCCATATCACTCTTGCCTTGATTCTTAAATTATTGAATTAGCTTTAAAGGTATGCCAGTTCATCACTGGCAGAATACTTCAGCTAGACCAATCTTAGGGCTTTCAAAATGCCAACCTAAACTCTGTAACCCCATTGGATTCCAGTTATAACCAATTTACTTTCCTAAGTTGAAATACAGGCAATACAGACTTTGATTCAAGTAGTGGTTTGGATACAATTAATCAGTATTAACATTTATTGCCATATTGTTCTAAACAAGACTATATAACTAATCGACGGCGTTTGTTTAATCGATTATAACACATATGAATCGACAGACAACAATCGACGAATAAGTTAGTGATTCATGGTTTCAGGCAGAGCAGGGAAATCAAAAGTGTAAACTAACTGCCTGATAACTAAACACAATTCAATCAAAATAACCATTAACGAAAACAAAACAGAAGGAATTTGACCAAATAAAAGGTCGACTGAGATGGATAGAAGAACTATAAAGGAATCGAAAATGATAAAAATTTAACAACACATCTAATCTAAACAAACAAGCATGAAATAGATAAAAATAGAAGAAAGAAGAGAAATACCTCGAAAGAAAAATCAGGGATCGAAGTGAGATAGGGACTGTTTCAGACTCAAAACTTTTTGAGTCCAAACGGGATTTAATCGAGTGTTCTCGAGTGAGAAAACTTCGACTAAAGCCCGTTGAAACCTCAAAATCTCTTCGAACAGGATCGAAATTCTTTCTAGGGTTCTTGGGGGTTCAATTTGGGGTTTGAACGGTTTTGGTCAGATTCGAACCGAACTAAGGGTCGTTTGGGTATGAGGGAGGTCAGGAGGTGCTAGGGTGCGAGTTTGGGCTTGATTGGGGATAAGTTCCGGTCTTGCCCGATTCTTCAAATGAAGATTCGAGACGATTCACGATGATTCGAGGTTAATGGAGTGTGGATTTGGAGAGGGGAAGTTATGTTGGTTCAGGGGTGTGATTTTCCCGGCCAACAGAGCCGGCGCCGCCGGGTTTACGGCGAAAGGAAAAGGGGGCGGCACTAGGGTTTGGGGGTTGAGGGAGATGATGAAGCGGGGGTGTGGGAATGAAAATGGGGTGAAGGGTTTGGGGGGTCTTTTGGTATGTTAAAATGGGGTGATTAATGTAGACCGTCGGATCAGTAGGAATCAACGGTCCAGATTCGATTAAGGGGCAAAACGGCATCGTTTTTGGTTTCACGGGGCTGGGTCGGTTACTGGGGTGAACGGGTCGGGTTGTGAGGGAGATTTGAGACCGTGTGATCAACGAAGATCAACGGCTGGGATGGAGACGTCTTAAACGGCATCGTTTGGCTGGTGTTGGAGACGGCCTGGACTGGGGTAGGTATTAGGCTGTTTTTGGACGAGAATGTTTGGGCCTGGGTGGGGTTGTTTTGTTATTGGCCCAAATCATTTTCCTTCTCCTATTTCTCTCTTTTCTTTTCTTTTCTTTTCCTTTATTTTGCTCCTAAATTAATTTCAAAAAAAATAAAAAAATTTAACCAAAATACCAATTATAACTTATAAAACTATGATTAACTCGCAAATACTAATAAACGCTTAACAATAATTATCACACGTAATTAAATAGCAATAAAAATCACACAATTAGACCTTAAATGTTAAAAAATGCAAATTACATTATTATTATTTTTATTTTTGTCATTTTTGACACAACAACAATTTTCTTGATTACCTAAAAAGTGTAAAAATCAAATCCTAAATGCAAATCCCATATTTTTGGTATTTTCTTAATTTAACAAATAAACACGCACACACAGAGACTCAAACAATAAGAGAAAAATAACACAAAATCCTCAAAAATTGCAAAAAACAACAAAACTATTTTATTTTAAATTTTTGGGAGTAATTCACATATAAGGCAAAAATCACGTCCTCACAGTTAACACCAGAGAAGTACTACAGAACTTAAATAGTCATAGCAATAGTCTAATACAAAATGTTCATGCCAGGAGCTTAACAACATTAGATTAAGTGGTTCTAAACAGAGTTACACATTAGGTTTAGGGGGAAGGGTTCAGGATCACATAGTAACTAGGTATCACGAACACATGCTTATAATGTATTAGGGGTTAGGGGGTAGGGCAGAATAGTAGCAAAAAATGTAAGAAAGCAGTAGACATACTGAATGAAGGGATAATCACATGGCAAAATAGTCATGCTAATTGCAAGGGAGACAGCAGAACCACAAGTAGAATCATAAGAGAAACAAAAGGAAGTGCAATACAAATAGAACTGAAAACATACCAGTAAAAATGAGAGAATAAATGCAGAGTGAGGAGTGAAGCGCTATACAATGAAGGGAAGTAGAGCAGTAGTGTGTAGAGCAGTAGAGCAATGTAATCACTCAGTTTTGGCTTGCAGCCGACTGAGTATCAAGTAAATAGTAAGAGAAGCAAGAGAGTATGTATGAGTGTAAGAGAGAGTTCAGAACAGTGTAATTGTTCATCTGTTATGCTAAAGAGAGGGCAGAGTATTTATAGTTTTAGAACAGGCAGGAAATAAGGTAATAAGTACTAACTTAGCACAATTATAGAAATAATACAAATCAGAATCAATTAAAGACCCACACTTTCTTCAATTAGGGAGTCATAGTTCAAACGGGTACAAGTTGAATCAAATAAGGAAACGAATTACTTATAAAACTGATTTTACCATAATAGGAGTAGTAAAAGCATGTAGCATGTAATAAGGACTAAGTACAGAATCTTTTCAAGTAAGGAAAGTACACGTTAAATAACTAACAACATATTTGTGCACACAAATAAGGTTAGATACAATTTTAATTCTGAAAGTTAGTTCAAAGGATCACGAATGAGATTGAAAATCACAGGGAATCAGCACTAACTAAGGAAAGTATCACAAAAGTAAGGAAGCAATTCGAAAAATCAGTACAGAATTACAAGTAAAAAATAGAAAATCACATATTCTGGGAAGATATCGTAGGTCTAAGGAGATTACACAAAAATAAAAATAAATTATTATGTGAACAATCAATAAAACAAATAGTCAGACCTATTAAATGATAAATAACATGTGTTGAACAAAATTAGAGAAACTCTAAGAACAAATTAGAGCAGGAAGCACAAGAGCATATAGAACATACATAAAAGCTAGAATGTTCATGAGAGATATGCAAACACATTGCAAACAGACTCAGACTTCAAATCGAACCCAGAAGTATTAAGGTTTCTTAACAAAAATAAATCGAGCAAAAGGAAAGACTTAGGTGATGTTCAAACATGCTAAAAATCACAAAGTAATTGCTAAAATAAAAAAGAAATCATTTTTACAAAAAGGTTTTGAAACCCTAGTCTGGAAAATGAGGAAATCGTTTGAAATCAGAGAAATCTTTTGAGAAAAAAAGAGAGAACCTTAAAAGACACACAGATCCATCATAGATCTAAAAAGATCAGAGGATTTAAAGCTAGGGTTTCCAAAGAAAACACAAAGGAGGAGAAGAGAGCTTAAAATATCATCAGCCTTTGGCCGGAAAATGTAAAGATCTTACTCGAACGGCCATAAGTGGCCGGAAAACATGGCATGAGATGGGAGTGGACCACCTCAGGGTCACTTGAGAGCCCCCACCGGTGACACAGGTGTGAAAGACGAATCCATAAGGTCGATGAGAGGTGGAAACTTTAAGGTTTCCGGCGAGGAGATGGCCGAAGAGGGGAACTCAGGAGACGAAGGTTCTAAAGAGAGTTGAGAGGATTCAGAGAAACGCGTGAGAAGTGAGACGGGGGAAAAATGAGAAAGGGGGGTAGTCGTTTAGGGTTAATATGGTAAGTATTTGTGAGCACGCGATTTTTGCCCCATGTGAATTACTCCCAAAAATTCAAAATATAATAATTTGTGTTGTTTGCAATTTTGTGGATTTTGCGGTATTGTAGGTTATTTGTTTGTATTTGTGTGTGTGCATGTTTATTGGATTAATTAATATGAAAATAAAAAAAAAGGTCGCATTTTTGCATTTAGGATTTAATTATACATTTTTGGAAATAATTAAATAATAATTTATTTTACGAGAATGAAAAATCACAAAGAATAATGTACTTTGCAGTTTTAGCACTTAATGTCAAATTGTGTGATTTTCTTTTAAGGTGGTATTTAATTATGTGTGATAATTGTTATTAGAAGTTAATTAGTATTTTTGATAAGTTAATTTGGTTTTAAAATTTAATTTAGGATTTTAGGATTTTAGTTGTGAAAAAGAGGAAAAGAAATTTGAAAGAAAGAACAGGAACTGGATTGGGCTAACCAACCTCCCAGCCCAAACAAACCCACCCCTTACCAGCCCAATACCCGCCCCAACCCGGGCTGCCATCAGATTAACCCAAACGATGTCGTTTGTTTTCAGTAAATCGCAACTGTCGATTCATTTTGATCAAACAATCCCTAAGCCTCACCCGATACCCAACCGGACTCGACCTAGCATTGCCCCGACCCCCACTAAACCAAACGACCCCATTTCGTCTTAGGAAGATGATCACAGCCGTTGGATTCGCATAATCCAACAGCTCGAATTATTTGCCTAATTTCAATATATCAAACCCCCCCAAATTAGAGACCCCAATCCCTTTCACTCGTCTCTAACCTCCAGAGACCCCTCCCTGTAACGCCGCCCTCCTCCGCCACCGAAAATTGCCTCACGGCGGTTCTGGTGGTCCAACAGCTCCACCTTAACACCGAACACTCCCCTCAACCTCATCTTCCGAAATCCAAACCCCCTTTTCCTCGAATATCATCAGAACGCGTTGAATACTGATTCGAGTGGACGAACCCTAGCGCTGCCACAAAATTCCCCGGTGGCGGCGCCACCTCCAAACGAACCCAAATCAACACCATCTGATCCCCAGGGCTCCCTCGTACATAATATGTCCTTGGTTTCACTCGAATCTTGGCCAGGCTTCTCGAATCTTAAAGCGAAGAAGTCCGCCTGAACCCTAGTTTACCCAATTGATCCCAAATTAACACCAAGTGACCACCCAGCCTCCCTCATCCCTAAACCACCACTGGTTTCCTTCGAATCTTTCTAGAACCTCTCAAATTTTAGATCGAATGGAAGAACCCTAAAAGAACCAAGTCCTGGAATCGATCCAAAGTGGGGAAAATTGAGGTCGTAATCGACCTTAGTCGTGTGTTCTTAGTCGAGAACACTCGATTAAGGTCCATTTCGGCTTCAAGTTCAAATCGAAGCTTCGATTAGAACGGATTGGAACTTGGTCTGAAACTCTGAGGTATTTCTTTTCTTTACTTTTTCCTTTGTTGTTGTTATTTTTGTCTGATTAATTTTCGTTGTAATCCGGAATTTTATCAATTATTTCTTCCTCTTGTTCCGGACCTTTTTCTTGGTCCAGTTTTCATCATTTGTTGTTAGCATATGTTACAAACTTTGAATTGATTAAATAGGTTTGTCCATTAGTCCGATTTTATAGTTAGTAGGACTTTGTTTAAGATCACTCAAATCCCCTGTACCTCCCAATTATCATGTTGAACTATCTGATTTGATTTTTGAATGTGTTTGTCGGTTTAATAGGATTAAAAAGAGTCAATAGGTTGGGTCGATTATCTATAAACCTGAATTTGTTTTAGGCCAAAATTGGCCCAGGCTAGTTCTGGAATTAAGTGACAGGTTGTTCATTTGATTAAAGAAAAGTTTATGGATTTAATTAATTAAGGGAATTAGAACTAAGTGGCATGACAACACTATTGTCAGGGCACCCCTGAGAAAGAAAACAGGCTGCCCATACCCGATTGGATTTAATAAAGAAAAAAGGTCAGTGGTAGAACTAACATTCAGTATTGGGGAGTTTCAGAGAATATGATGGGATAAGGGATTTTTTAATTAGAAGTGGGAATGGCAGGTCTGTAAAGTGCTCTTAGGAGCTGGAAATTAGACAAAGAGAGTTATATATAGAGTGATATTTAGAGAGAATAGGGGGTAGAGAAGAGAAGGGAGCATTTTTGAGACTTTCAAAGAGCTGAGACATCACTTTGAGAGCTTTAGGAGCTGGCACAGATAGAGTTAAAAGAGCATTTTTGAGAGTTGGTAGGCAGTCTAGTAGAGCTGAAAACACTTGAACAATACTGGTGAGTTTTGATTCAGTCGTTGAGAGTTGAAGAAAAACAAAGAGAGTATAAGATGAACACTGTTCCATTGAATTTTCGGTTCAGTTTCGAGATTCAGTAGCTGATTTTGATCTTCCCTCCTAATTTCAATTGACTGGAACTTCTTCTGAGATCTGTTGGTCTAGTTTTGGTTTAACTCAAGTTCAGTTGAGTCTTTTTGGGGTGTTGACTATTGCTATTGGGTTTTACAAATCATTTCGTGCTTTGTTTGAGTGTGTTTTTGGTTTGGAATTGGTGTTTGCTGTTGGGTTGGAATCTGATTGGCTGCTGATGTGACCTGTTGTGCCATTTGCTTAGTCTGTAGCTGACCTCCTTTTCTTTTTCTTGTATTTCGATTATCCAGGTACTTCCCTTGATCTCATATAAGCTTTGAGGAAGCCATGTAGTTTGATTTTAAGAGCAAATGAAGCAAAATAGTCGACTGAAGTTGAATCCTGAGTTTATCTCCTTCCTGTTCAGTTTTAACGTGTAAAAATGGTCTGTTTATTTGAAGTTTGATGTTGTTTGCGTAAATGGATCAATTTTGGACTGTCTAGATTTATATGGGACTATATATGGACTGTATGAAGTGTTGTTCCCTCAGATTCATATGAGCTTTTCAATTCTGTGTTAGGATAATAGAACAATATGTTAGTTGTTCTTTTCATATATGTGTTTAAAAGTAGCTCAATAAATGAGATAGAACATGTAATCGATGTCGTCGCTTTCAACCTGTAATTGAACAAGTATGTGTTGGACTCGTGAACCTCGAATTTGCATTCGTGTTGTCTTCACTGATAGCCTTAATGTAGTAGAGCTAGAATTTTATGACAACTGTAGATGTAACACTAAAATTGAGTTGAAATTAATACATAGGTTCTTGCTTACACTAAGCCCAGGCAGAATAGATAGCTTTGGTAATAACTTCAACAATTCGGTTCTAGAATCACAAATTCCTTGAGTAAATAACGTTAGTTTGAGTTACTTCTAAATATAGTAGACTTGTTTTAAAATGGGATCATTAACATGTTCATGCATGGCGCTACATGAAATCACATAATCAAGCTGCTCCTATTGGTTCATGTCCCAGTTTGATTTTCGCCTCTAATAGCATTCATGGACTTACCAGCAAATACATACCTAGGCCTGGAATTGAAATTAAATTGATTGAAAGGAAGATCATTATTAATAGTAAGTAGAAATAAAAGTTGAAAGATTGCAAGTATAAGTTAACTAATTTTCCTTTCTTGGGCCTACAATATAGTGAGACATGAGGATTGCAAATTTGAGTCATTGTTATGTCTAGATCATATAGTGATATTGTTTTGTTTGAAATCGTGACGTGGGTATAACAATTTACTCAAGTGATATGAGATTGAGGGCATGCTGTTGGGCTCGTTTGGAGTAAGCCAAGTGCTGACAATTCCTCCCTCTCCCTATTGATTCCTGTTTACATTGGCCTTGAGGCCTGTTTGTTGCGGTTGCTCATAAACAGGCTGCGTTAGTCCATTAATTTGGATTTGGCATGGAGGCTACAATTTTTAGTTTGGCATAGCATAAGTTTGGACTTTTGAGTTAGGTAGCGGGTTCGGATTAAGAGGTCCTCCCTTTTGTTCGAATCCGGACTTGAACTCGAGGCCCGAAAATCACGATGTTAATTAATTAGGACATTTTTTTTATATTATTAGAGGCTAATAAAAAATAGAAAAATCATAGTTGCTCTTAGGTCTGCCTTAAAAAATAAAGGAGATGAGACTCGCTAAACAAAACACATGAATTGCGGGGCCCTCGTTAACTGTATATATTAAAATACTTAGATTTCGGGACGGGCCGTTTAGCGAATTTCACGGCCTTCCCCAAAATAATAATGCGTTAATCTCTTTAGGCGTGTTTATAACATTACCTCCCTAAACTCGGGTGCGTATTTATGTGACCCAAATCCAAATCCCAACGAAGATAAAATATGTCAAAGACCGCGGGTACATTTATGTGACGTGGTTCGAGACGTGTTTTAACGACGTTGCAATTATTTTTAAAAAAATTAATAATAAAAGCGGTTAAAAGTAAAAATTTGCACATAGGTTCATAATTGTTTAAAATCAGAAAATTAAGCCGAATATAATAGTTGAGCGACCGTGCTAGAACCACGGAACTCGGGAATACCTAACACCTTCTCCCGGGTTAACAAAATTCCTTAATCGGATTTCTGGTTCGCGGACTATTAACAGAGTCAAACCTTTTCCTCGATCCGTGATTCAAATCGGTGACTTGGGACACCATAAATCTCCCAAGTGACGACTCTAAATCTCTTAATAAACGAATCCCGTTTCGATTGTCCTTTAATCGGAAAAACTCCCTTTATTATACCCTTCAAGGGTTGTAGTAGGTAAAAAGGAGGTGTGACAGTATTAATCTGGGGCGTTGATTTGAATTAATCAATGGCTCAGACTGAACAAGGGTTGGGCCGGGTAGATTTTAAGTTTGGGTTGGGTAACTGGGCTAGTTTATTGGGTTAGGGGTCTAGGTTAATTAGGCTAGAATTGAAATTTAAACAATGGTTAGTTGTTAAATACCTCATAAAAATAGATAAATAATTTATAAAAATGGCTAATAATTATAAAAATTAAAATTGATGCTAAATAAACTAAATTAAAATGATTAATTATTATTAAAAATATAAATGACTAATTATTGAATAAAACATAGCACAAAATATATAATTAGGCCATAATTGCAAAGTCATTGCAATTATAACCAGATAGTGCCAATTTGGCTAATTTGTGAAATACATTTGGTCTTAATAGGACCAAAAATAATATACTAAATCAAGGAGTTCTTTTGAAATCATTTTTAATGCAATTTGTAATTAATTATTATAGACAAAAATACTGGATAAATAAAAATGAATTAGTAAAAATATGAGAAAAATTATAGAAAAATACCAATTGTTATGAAAACCTAATTTTGATGGTCTATATGCAAATTTAAAATAATTTGAGGAAAAATTGGGTATCGATAATTATGGTGACAAGTAAGGACGCAGGCATTGCAAGTATAACATGATACGGGTCCTAAACTACTTGGACAATTAGCATAATAGTAGCTATGTACGAACTCTCGTCACCACGTATGTACGTATACCCCACAGATAGTTACATACATTTATTTAGTTAGCCTATCGGGTTAATTCCCTCTTACAAGGTTAGAAAGGAGACTTACCTTTCCACAAAGCTTACTTCCAAATTCAAGAATGCGCTCAAACCCTCGAATCGGAGCCGAAAGATCCAAAGCTATTCAAATGGGATAAGAACTAGTCAATATATGCTCAAGAGTTCATATTCTACCGATTAAAATAATTTCCCAACCCTAAATGCAACGTTCCTAAAATTCATCCCCGGGCCCACGTGCCTAGATCCCGGAAATTTTCGACGAAGATTGTTACCCTTAACCTTAGGATCAAGAATATATGATTTCCACTTCATTCCATAGCAAATTTTGTGGTTAAATCAAAATTTTTATCTAAAACCTAGGTTTTACTCTAAACCCATTATTTTCACTAATTTACATGTTGTTGTCTACCCATAAAATATGTATTAAACTCATATTAAGTAGAAATTACTTACCTTACAAAGCTAGGTTGAAATCTCCCCTTTTGAAGCTCCCAAATCGCCCAAGAATGTGGTGAAATGAGTCAAAAGTAACTAACTCCCGTATTAAATTAAGGCCACTGCCTTTAGCAATTTCCACACCAGTGGTGCTTTGCCCCATCTGCGGTCTTGCTTCTATGGGAATTTGTCCGCTTGTGCAAAAATGGGTCGGGCCAGCTAGGGCCATACCTGCGGACAGGTCCGCTCCTACTGTTCCACTTCAGCGGAAGTGAAGCTGTATCTGCAAAACCTGGGATCCTCCGCTTGGGCCGTATCTGCGGGCTTACACCTGCGGATGGCCAACCACAAGTGCGTCTATGACAGCAACTGGAGCTTCAGCTCCTTCTCAAATTTTCAACTTTGTTCTAGCCTCGTCCGATTGATGCTCAGTGGGCCCCCGGGCCCTGCCCGAACATAACAACATGTTTGGAATCATAAAACAGACTCGCTCGAACCCTCGGAATGCCCGAAAAAACATTACAACTAAGAATCACACCCTAAAACCAATTGAATCAAACTTATGAACTTCAAGTTCTTCAATCTACTTCCAATGTGCCGAAACGTACTTATACTACTCGGAATGATACCAAATTTTGCATGCAAGTGTTAAATGACATTATGGAACTATTCTCGATATCGGAATTCTGTTCAGACCTCGATATCACAACTCGCTCCAAACCAAAATCCTTAAAGAATCAACTTTCACTACTAGGCGCCAAAATGCTCCCAGGTCATCCTAAACCCGATCCGGACATACGCATAAGTCCAAAATTATCATACGGACATGTTGGAACTTCAAATCCCGATTCCGATATCGTTTACTCAAAATGTTGACTGAAGTCAAACTTAGCCTTTTAAGCCAATTTTAAGGAACCAATTATTCCAATTTCAACCCAAACCCTTCCAAATCCCGAACCAACCATCCCCGCCAGTTATAAATCAGTAAAAACATGCACGGGAAGTTTTATTTAAGGGAAAGGGGTTCTAGAAAGCAAAATGACCAATTGGGTCGTTACATTCTCCACCTCTTAAACAAACGTTCGTCCTCGAACGAGTTTAGATTCATACTTGGAGTGCTAAATAAGTGCGGATATTTGCTCTGCATGTCCTTCTCGGACTCCCAGGTCACCTCCTCGACTGGTTGGGCCCTCCACTTAACCTTTTCCACGAAAATCCTCTTGGATCTAAACTGGCGATCCTGTCTATCAACAATAGAAATTGGCTCCTCTTCACAACCCCATCTCTCATCTAGCTGAATAGTGCTAAATTCTAATACATGTGACAAGTCGGCGTGGTACCTCCGGAGCATAGAGACGCGAAAAACCAGATGAACTCCTGATAGGCTGGGGGGTGGAGTAAAGCAAGCTCATAATCAACCTCCCCAGCTCGTCTCAACACCTCAATTGGGGATTAACTTGCCCTTCTTTTTGAATATCATAACACCTTTCATCGGCGAGACTTTCAAGAGAACCTTCTCGCCGACCAGGAATGATACATCCCACGCTTTCTTAACTGCATAACTCTTCTATCTGGACTGAGCACTGTGAAGTTGCTCCTGAATAACCTTTACCTTTTCTAAGGCATCTTTCACCAAATCTGTACCATATAACTTAGCCTCACCAGGCTTTAACCACCCAATAGAAGAACTATATCACTGACCATATAAAGCCTCAAATGGAGCCATCTCGATGATGGACTGATAACTATTGTTGTGAGCAAACTCGGCCAAATGCAAGAACTGATCCCACTTCCCTCCAATGTCAATCACATATGTTCTAAGCAAGTCCTCCAGAATTTGAACTGTCCTCTCCGATTGCCCGTCGGTCTATGGATGAAATGTTGTGCTGAACTCTACATGGATCCCCCACTTACTCTGTACGACTCTTCGAAAATAGGAAGTGAACTGAGGCCCTCTATCTAATATGATGGAAATAGGCACACCATGCAACCGAAAAATCTCCCAAAAATAAATCCGAGCCAACCTCTTGAAGTATAGGTAGTCACAACCGGAATAAAGTGTGCCGACTTGGTCAACCTGTCGATAATGACCCAAACAACATCAAACTTCTGCAAGGTCCGCGATAACCCAACTACAAAATCCATAGTAATGCACTCCCATTTCCACTCAGGTATAGGCACCTGCTGAAGTAGGCCACCTGGCCTCCAGTTCTCATACTTAACCTGTTGGCAATTCGAGCACCTAGCCACATATTCAACAATGTCTTTCTTTATCCGCCGCCACCAATAATGTTGCCACAGGTCATGATACATTTTTGTAGCACCTGGATGAATTGGATACCGTGAACTATATGCCTCCTCTAGAATCCTCTCCCTTAAGCCATCGACATTAGGAACACATAAGAGACCCTGAAGTGGCAAAATACCATCCTAGCCAATAGAAACCTCTTTGGCACTGCCTTGTAGTACTGTCGCTCTAAGAATTTCCAAATGTGAATCATCGAACTGCCGGGTCTTGATTTTCCTAATAGTGGAGATTGGGCTACAACACACGCAAGAACTCGACTGGGTTATGAAATGTGCAACCTCACAAGTTTGTTAGTCAAAGACTGAATGTCCAAAGCTAGTGGCCTCTCTCGTGTTGAAATGAAGGCCAAGCTACCAATACTCTCAGCTTTCCTGCTTAACGCATCTGCGACCATATTTTCCTTGCCCGGATGATCAAGAATAGAGATGTCATAATTCTTCAGTAACTGAATCCATCTACACTACCTCAAATTGAGATCACTCTGCTTGAACAAATACTGCAAGCTGCGATGATCATTATAAACCTCACATGACACCCCGTACAAATAATGACTCTATATCTTAAGAGTATGAAAAATTGTTGCTAACTCTAAATCATGCACAGGGTAATTCTTCTCATGAATCTTCAGCTGATGCGAAACATATGAAATAACTCGCCCCTATTGCATCGATACACAACCCTAATCGATGCGTGAAGAATCGCAATACACGGTATGCATCCCCGGCCTGGAAGGCAATACTAGAACCGGTGTTGTAGTCAAAGCTGTCTTGAGCTTTTGAAAGCTCACCTCACAATCATCGAACCAACGGAAAGGAGCACCCTTCTCGATCAATCTTGTCAAAGGTGATGCGGTGGATGAAAATCCCTGCACAAATCGACTGTAATAACCTACTAGCCTTGGGGAACTCCTGATCTCAGTTACAGAAATAGGACGTGGCCAACTCTGAACTGCCTCAATCTTCTTGGAATACACCTTAATACCCTCTCCCGATATAACATGACCCAAGAATGCTACCGACTCTAGCCAAAACTCACACTAAGAGAACTTAGCATATAGCATCTGCTCTTGCAATGTATGAAGCACTACTCTCAAATGTTGCTCGTGCTCCCCCAGGCTACGTAAGTAGATCAAGATGTAATCAATGAAGAAAATAACAAAGGAATCAATATAAGGTTGTAACACTATGTTCATCAAATCCATAAACGTCGATGGGGCATTAGTCAAGCTGAAGGACATTACCATAAGCTCGTAATGACCATATCTTGTACGGAAAGCAGTCTTCGGGACATCTGAGTCCAAAATCTTCAGCTGATGATACCGTGATCTCAAGTCAATTTTAAAGAACACCCTAGCACCCTGCAACAGGTAAAAAAAATCATCAATGCGTGGCAACGAGTACTTGTTCTTGATGGTGACCATGTTTAACTGGCGGTAATCAATGCACATCCGTATGGTCACATCCTTCTTATTTACAAACAACACTGGTGGTGAACCCCAAGGTGACACACTTGGTCTCACAAAACCCTTTGCTAACAACTTCTCAAGCAGCTCCTTCAACTCATTTGGAGCCATACGGTATGGTGGGATGGATATAGATTAGGTACCCGGAGCCAAATCAATACATAAATCAATATCACAATCTGATGGCATGCCTAGAAAGTCAGAAGGAAACATATCAGCGAATTCCTGGACTACTGGAACTGAATCAATCGTTGGAGATGCAGTGGTGTCCCGAACAAAGGATTCGCAGGCTATGAAATGATGTTCTCGGGCTATGATGATGGTGCCTCCGAACCATGATGCCTTTGAATAATGATGTGCAGAATATAAAGTGGGATCCTCAGGCCATGGCATGGCGTTCTCGGTCTATGAAAATGGTGCCTCCGAACAATGACGCCCTTGGACAACTTGGCGGTATTTCAGCCCATGAAAATGCAATATTTGGCGATATTTTCAGCCGATGTAAAGCATAAATATAAAATGGAAATATTTCAGCCGATGAAGGTTTAAATATAAACTAGCAATCTTTCAGCCGATACAGAGAATTAAATAAAGCTGGCGATGTTTCAGCTGATGTAGAAAAATATAAATGGTAATATTTCATCCGCCAAAAAATTAAATAAAAACCTGGCAATTTTTTCAGTCGATGTAACGATTTGAATGCATTTGGAGATCTTTCAGCCGATATGAGGGATTTAAACAAAATTGGTGATGTTTTCGCCATGTAAGATTTAAATAAAGCTGGCGGTATTTTAGCCGATGCAAATAAAAGGTGACGATATTTCAGCCATGCAGGATGGAGACAGTGCTTAGTCTCGAAAGGCAGAAAAGTAGCCTTATGCAATGCAGGAAAATGCAGGATGGAGACAGCGCTTAATCTCGGAAGGCAAAAAAGTAGCCTTATGCAATGTAAGGAAATGCAGGATGGAGGTAGAGCTTAACCTCGGAAGGCAGAAAAGTAGCCTTATGCAATGCAAGGAAATGCATGATGGAGGTAGTGCTTAACCTCGGAAGGCAGAAAAGTAGCCTTATGCAATGCAAGGAAATGCAGGATGGAGGTACTGCTTAACCTCGAAAGGCAGAAAAGTAGCCTTATGCAATGCAAGGAAATGCAGGATGGAGGTAGTGCTTAACCTCGGAAGGCACAAAGGTAACCTTATGCAATGCAATAAATAAAGGCGAAGAGTAACGAAATCTCTTAGCTGAGAGGTGATAGCTGACAGTTAGTTGTCCTTGTGGTTGCTGGGGATGTTGCGTGCGAATAGCGCTCGAAAATGGGTGATGATCCTGAGAATTGTATTCTTGAAGAGTGTGAGTTTGTAATCGTATCCGATGATTCTATGTTTTTGGGGCGCCTGCATTCAAAGAAAGATTGTGAGTTTTGTCAAGGGGGAAGGTTAGTTCGTCTTCCCGCGGACTGCGCCCGTCCTACTCGGCTCTTGTTTTCATTGGGGTAGCCTTGTTGACAAAGCAATTCTGATAGTATCCATGCATAATTTAGAAACATGATGTAATAGGTAATAGATAACAAATAAAACAATTTTGATTTTAGAAGAACCGACGATTGTGACGTGGTTCAAGATATTGCAACCTCTTTTGCTTCAGAATTTTGAGGGTCCTCCTCAAGATTCTGCCCCAGTTTACTGAGTTGGTGCCTCTGATGGCTGCGCGCGATGAATGGTGAGAATCAGCTTCGGAATTTTGAGGGTCCTCCTCAAAATTCTGCCCCAGTTTCCAATGTCGGGGGAAATGAAAATTTTGTTGAATTGTGACCGAACCCATAGGAGTTCCTACGTATCCCCTATTAAACGGGAGTCAGGTCAAGCGTATTTCAAATCATAAAGAAATCATAATAATTACACATAGTATCACTTTACTGCATCTAAATTGATCGGCTTTGGCCAAACTTCTCCGTCCATTTCTGCAAGTATGAGGGCTCCTCCAGTTAGAACCCGGTGAACCATGTACGGACCTTGCCAATTAGGAGAGAACTTTCCTTTGGCTTCATCTTGGTGCAGAAAAATCTTCTTCAGTACTAACTGCTCTGGCGCGAATCGTCTTGGCTTGACTCTCTTGTTGAAGGCTCTGGTCATTCTGTTATGATAAAGTTGACCATGGCAAACTGCATTTAGTCTTTTCCCGTCTATAAGGGTTAATTGCTCATAGCGACTCTTTGCCCATTTTGCATCTTCAAGTTCTGCTTCCTGCATAATTCTCAGGGAGAGAATCTCTACTTCGGCTGGGATGACTGCCTCGGTACCGTAAACCAATATATAAGGAGTTACCTCAGTTAGTGCGGACGGTGGTACGGTATCCCAATAGAGCAAATGATAGCTTCTCATGCCATTGCTTGTGTTTTTATATCATTTGCCTTAGTATCTTTTTGATGTTTTTATTGGCTGCTTCTACAGCTCCATTCATCTGGGGTCTGTAGGCTATAGAATTCTGGTGCTTGATCCTGAAGGTTTCACACATTGCTTTCATCAGGTCGCTGTTGAGATTGGAACCATTATCAGTGATTATTGACTCTAGGACGCCGAACCGGCAAATGATACGATCACGGACAAAGTCTTCCACAACCTTCTTGGTTACTGCCTTATACGATGTTGCTTGAACCCATTTGGTGAAATAATCAATTCCCACTTGAATGAACCTGTGCCCATTTGACGCGACAGGCTCGATAGGTCCAATGACATCTATCCCCCAAGCGGCGAACGACCATGGTGAGCTTGTTGCATTGAGCTTGTTTGGAGGCACCTTTATTATATCTGCATGAATTTGGCAAAGATGGCATTTCCGAACATACTAGATGCAGTCTGTCTCCATGGTCATCTAGAAGTAACCAGCTCGGAGTATTTTCTTGGCTAAGATGAAACCATTCATGTGCGGGCCACAGGTCTCTGCATGAACCTTCTCCAACAACCTGGATGCTTCCTTTGCCTCGACACACCTTAGAAATCCCAAATCAGGAGTCCTCCTTTACAGGATTCCTCCGCTGTGAAAGAAGTGATTGGATAACCTCCGCATTGTGCGCTTTTGAGTAGCATTTGCAAGCTCTGGATACTCTCCTGTTGACAGATACTTCTTAATGTCATGGAACCATGGTTTTCCATCTGTTTCTTCCTCGACATGAGCACATTAATCAGGTTGATCCTGGATTTTTATCGGGATCGGATTGATGAAATTCTTATCTGGGTGCCGAATCATGGATGATAGAGTGGCCAATGCATCGGCGAACACATTCTGAATTCTGGGAACATGCCGGAACTTTGTCTTTGTAAACCTCTTCCTCAGCTCTTGTATGTGATGCAGTTATCAAAGTATCTTGGAGTTCTTGGTTACCCATTCTTCCCGAACCTGATGTATGAGCAAGTCGGAATCCCCAATCACTAGTAACTCCTGAACGTTCATGTCAATGGCTAGTTTGAGCCCCAAGATGCATGCTTCGTACTCAGCTTTTTTTTGGTGCACGGGAACCTGTGTTTGGCGGACACCGGATAATGCTGACCTGTTTCTGAAACTAGTACTGCTCCTATGCCAACGCCTTTAAAGTTTGCTGCTCTGTTGAAAAACATTCTCCAGCCATCATAGGGTTCTGTGATGTCTTCTCCTATGAAAGAAACCTCCTTATCGGGAAAAAACGTCTTTAGAGGCTTGTATTCTCCGCCCACGGGGTTTTCGGCATCATGATCAGCTAGTGCATGTCCTTTGATTACTTTTTGAGTCACGTAGACGATATCAAACTCACTCAACAGGATTTGCCATTTGGCTAGCTTGCCCATGGGCATGGGCTTCTGAAACATGTACTTCAGCGGATCCATCCTTGATATGAGATAAGTAGTATAGGCACAGAAATAGTGCCTCAACTTCTGAGCTACCCAAGTTAGAGCACAATAGGTGCGTTCTAGCAGGGAATACCGGGCCTCGTACGGGGTGAACTTCTTGCAGATATAGTAGATGTCTTGCTCATTTCTCCCCGTTTCATCATGTTGTCCTAAAACATAGCCGAACGCTCCATCCAGTACTACAAGGTAGAGCAATAACGGTCTACCTGGTTCGGGCGAGACTAGGACTGGCGGCGTTGACAGGTATTCCTTGATTCTGTCGAAGACCTTTTGACAATCATCAGTCCATTTAGTGGCTGCGTCCTTCTTCAACATCTTAAAGATTGGTTCAGAAATGACAGTGGACTGAGCTATAAATCGGCTAATGTAGTTGAGTCTCCCCAAGAAACTCATAACCTCTTTCTTGTTCTTTGGCGGTGGCAATTCCTAAATGGCCTTTACCTTTGACGGATCCAGTTTTATTCCTCGTCGACTTACGATAAACCCGTGCTATTTTCTGGCAGGAAGCCCGAATGCAAATTTGGCGAGATTCAGTTTCAGGTTATACCTTCTCAATCTGTCGAAGAACTTTCTTAAATCTTCCATCTATGTCAGTGGCTTTCTTTGATTTGATGATGACATCTCGATCTCTTTGTGTGTCATGTCATGGAAAATAGTAGTCATGGCCCTTATGTAGATGGCCCCAGCATTCTTTAATCCAAACGGCATCATCTTGTAGTAATACATTCCCCACGGTGTAGTGAAAGTCATTTTCTCCACGTCTTCTTCATCCATCCATATCTGATGGTACCCAGCAAGATAATCCACAAATGACTGTAGCTCGTGCTTGGCGCAGTTGTCAATCAGGATGTGTATGTTTGGCAAGGGGAAGTCGTCTTTCAGACTGGTCGGTTGAGGTCCCGATAGTTGACACAAATTCTGACTTTCCCGTCCTTCTCTGGCACTGGCACAATATTGGCTAACCATGTCGGGTATTCCACTACCCTGAGGACCTTGGCTTTGACTTGTTTGGTAACTTCTCCCTTGATTTTCAAACTCATGTCTGGCTTGAACTTTCTGAGCTTCTGCTTTACCAACGAATCTGTTGGCAGTTTGTGAGCTACAATAGATGTACTGAGACCGGTCATATCATCATATGACCATGCAAATATGTTCTTAATTTTTTTTAAGAACTCTGGGTACTCCTCCTTTTCTGATAGTGAAAGATGAACACTGATGCGCGTTTCCTTGACATTCTCTGCATCCCCCAGATTGTCTCCCAAAGTTTCGTCCAAGTTAGACTTAGGCATATTCTCAAATTCCTCATCCTCTTTAACTACCTCTTCTGAGACTATATCCGTTCGTTGCGTTACCTCGTCGCATGTCACATTCGTCGGTTTATCAAGATAAGTAATAGTAATGCTGTGTAAAGAATAAAGTAAATGGCAGAGAAAATAATAAGAAACTGAAATACTTTAATTAATTCCAAAATTGTTTTGAACATCGGAGCTCTTTTTCGAAATTTAGAGATACTACTGAAAGGAAATCAACTAATGAAAAAGTAAAATAATGCATAGTGTTTTGTTCAGCCTTGCTACCCCGAAGCTCTCCGGGCCTTGGTAGTTCTGATGGACCAATTGTTGAGGTACTCTCCTCGGTTCACCGCCTGTATGGAAGGGCCTTCCTCCCCTTCTTCCTCGAGAATGACATGACAGTCCATATTGTCATCTTCCAAGAACAAGTTCTTCATTGGTGCCAATGTTTCATCTTCCTCTGACCCACACATAATGTCGGCTGGCTGGAAAGTTTGTTCCAGGGGTGGTATCGGGTGCTCCAGCAGATAGTAAGGGCCGCGCCATGGTGGCGACCCGTTCTGGAATTCTTCCCAATTATATCCATACCATAACTCGAAAGTGGTGCCATGCTTCTTCAGTTTGATAGGCTTGGTGATTCCCTGGAGGTTCTTGCCGAGCCCTTTGCCTGGTTCATACCCGCTCCAATTTAGTATACTCTCTATCTTGTTATACCACCATTTATCTTTTTCCACGGTGTTGACTCGCTCAATGTGGTGGTAAGTTTCTTCTCCTAGCTTCCTTCTCCCCTCAATCCCCCGGATGGTTTGATGACTGTATATAGGGTTACTCCCGTCACCATGAATAATTACCTCTTGGTGATTCTACTCGAACTTCACTGCTTGGTGCAGGGTTGATGCTACAGCTCCAGCGGTGTGGATCCAAGGTCATCCCAGTAGTAAGTTGTAGGATGCTAGGACGTCTATTACGTGAAAATCAACATCAAACCAAGTTGGCCCCATTTGCAGACCTAAATTGATCTCCCCAATAGTGGACCTTTGGGAACCATCAAAAGCTTTGAAGTTGATAGCCCCATCCTTGATTTCATGCAGACTTTTCCCCAATGTTATGAGGGTCACCAAAGGACAAATTTTGAGGCTGGACCCTTCGTCAATCAAAGTCCTGCTAATGAAATAGTCTTCGCACTGCACAGTGATGTGCAATGCTTTGTTGTGGCCTAAACCTTCGGGGGGCAACTCATCCTCGTGGAAAGTGATTTTATGACTCTCCAATACCTGCCCGACCATGTTTCCCATCTCTCCTCCAGTTATATTGCTGGGTTCGTACGCCTCGCTCAGTATCTTCATTAGGGTGTTCTTGTGTGTCTCGGAGCTTTGCAGTAGAGCTAGAATGGAGATCTGTGCTGGAGTTTTGTTTATTTGATCAACAACTGAGTATTCTTTTGCAAGTATCTTCCCCTAGAGATCATTAGGCCCAATTTCAATAGGCCGTCGAGAGGCCTGCTTACTTGGTTCAACTAAGTGCTCTAGAGTTTAAATTTTGCCAGTTCTGGTCATACCATGTGCTGTAATTGCTTCGCTAGACCTAGTTTTTCCCTTCCTTCTTGCCTCGGTGGTGTAATCCCAAGGAATGGCCTGTATATAAAATGGCGTTATGGTTGACATTGCTACAGGAATGGGCACTCTCATTTTGGGAGGTAGCACAACAACTTCAAATGGCACTTTCAGAGACCCAAACTCCACCTCAATGGGCTTTGTGGTCCTTTTGGACGACGGTGTTTCAAGCTCGAGAGGCACATACATGTTTACTTCAGCATTCCCAGTGGGCTAGATCTGGACCACAATTGGATTTAGGATGACTGTTGATTTCTTGGGCTCGTCACCTTCGGCAATTAATCCAATTGACCCTTTGGGGTCCCAATAATCTTCTATCTCGATCATGTGCACACTTCCACCCTTATGATCAGGCAAGGGATTGTCGTTTACGTTAGGAGTAGGTTCCTTGGCCACGATGATTTTGTTGTCAATTAGAGCTTGGATTCTGTCTTTCAGAGATCTGCACTCATCAATGGTATGCCCTTTCATGCCGGAATGGTATGCACAGGCTTTATTTGGATTGACCCACTGGGAAGGATTTTTTGGAGCTATGGCAGGGAATAGGGTGACGTAACTGAATTCTTTGAGTCTTTCATATAATTGGTCGATTGGCTCGGCGATGGCGGTGTATTGTTTGTGAGGTCTACGGTCAAAGTTAGGGCGTGGCCTGGGGAAGTTTTGGCGGGCGGGAGGTGATTGGCAGTGAGCATTATAAGCTTGGTAGACGGGAGCAGGTTGGGAATATCTTGGTGATGTATGTTGATATGTGGGGCAAGGGGATGATTGGTAAGCAGGTGATGGAATTTGGTAAGAGGGTGAAGGTGCTTGGTAATTGGGTATAGGCTAGTATGTTAGAGGGGTACCGAGTAGGCTTGGTATTTTACTAGGGACTTGGTTCTCTATGCAACCATCACGGCACTCACGTCCTTTTTCTTGGATGCACCACCAGATTGTAGGGCTTTGTTAGCAGCCTGCAATTCTTCAAAATTAGTGACCATACCGCTCGTAATGCCTTCCTTAATCCTTTCTCCTAGCTTGATGATATCAGAGAATTTCTGGCCCTCTATCAACATTATCCTCTCATAATACTATGGATCCTACGCTTGAATAAAAAATTGGTTGATCCGTTCTTCTTCTAAGGCCGGCCTGACCTTAGGGGCCTCGGATCTCTATCAAGTAGCATACTCGCGGAATGTCTCAGTGGGTTTCTTTTTTAGATTCTGGATGTAAAATATATCTGGTGCATTTTCTGTATTGAACCTGAACCTGTCCATGAAACCGGACACCATTTCTACCCAACTTGTCCACTTCTTGGGATCTTGGCTAATGTACCAAGATAGCGTATCGCCTTTCAAACTTCTCATGAAGAGTTTCATGCGAATCTTTTCATCTCTTCCTACACCGAACAACTTATCACAGTATGTCCTTAAATGGACCCTAGGATCCCCCGAGCCGTCAAACTTGGGAGGTTTGTACCCCTCGGGAAGTTCAACGTCTGGCTAAATGCAAAGATTCTCATAATTCAGCCATTCAATGCCTTTGTTCCCTTCAACGCCCTGGACTCGGCTAGTCAATTTCTTGAGCTCGGTAGCCAGGTTCTTGATAAGAGAGTCTTTGTCATAAGACTCTGCTGTGTTTGTAATGGGTTGAGTGTATTGTGGCATGGTTTCCACATAGATGGGAGTGTGGTGGGGATGATCACTTGATGGTTCATGGATGAGGAGTGGAGTGTTGTTGTGACATGTGTTGAAATTTTGATGAGTAGCGGTTTGTTTCTGTGGCTTCAGGATGTTTTGTGGAGGTATTTCAGCACTGGGGAAGTTGACGTCTGGAGTAGTGAGGGAGAATGACAAGCTTGCCAAGTTCCGAACTTGGTCTAGTTGTTCTTGAAATCTCAGTAACTTTTGTTCGAGCTGGGCGGCACTCTCTTTGGACACCTGAGTACCTTGAGGAACCTCTACCCTTTCAGCTGAGTTGTCCTTTCTGATGTTGTTCATGTACTCCATTTTTTCTTTGTTCTTGCTTTTGATAGAACTTGGAGGAGGAGGAGGTGGAGGACCCTTAGATCTTGTGGAGTAGGATGACAATGCCAGAGTGCACGAAGTAACCTTTTAGGGATGGGAATAAAAACAAAAGTAAAAATAACAAAAAAGGTAACAAGTTAGTGTGAATTCCGAGAAAAATATTGCAATATTTAAACACGTAGTACAAGAATATAAATCATGTCCTAATTTGGGAGCCTAGTTGTGCCCGAGGTATGCCTAGCGACAAGTTTGATTTTGAGAACTTATAATGCTAAATGCCTCATTTTATTGATAAAAATAAGACAAATCCCAAAATGACACTAAAATTGCAGGAGATAAAAATGTCACTAATGGCCATTGGCCTTATTACATTTAAAGCAAAAAAGAAAAGAATCCTATCTATTTGGTCCCAGAAGGACCTTCCCCAGGTTGAATGTTCTCGTTGATAAGATCCTCCAGCTTTTCTCTAGCCTTGGTGACCCTCTCTCTCCATTCATTGATTTGGTCACTTGATAGGAGATTCCTCCACCATATCAGCAAGAGTGAGGGCGTGCTAACCATACCGAAGTTGGGGACCTCGTGCCTCATTTTCTGCAAAACAAAGTGTTAGTCCCTCACCCCCGCCGGACTCGACTATTTAAATCAATATTTGGCATAAACAACATTTAGTTCTCCAAATAAATGCACAGAGTATGGTGTTGTCCGTTTGGGTCCCAGGGGAACCCAATGGAGTTTGGATAAGGCTATCTTAAAGAGTCATTATGTGGACAACATAATTGACTCGACTAGGTTTGAGAGTGATGCATGTACAGTTAAATAGAATAAGGTTTCTATGGGGTGCTAGACCGGTACCCTTGAGCGGACAACTCAAGAGGGAAAGGCACGGAACCGTCGACTGCACCGCTGATCGACTAGTTTTACCGCAAATATGCCTTTGCCAAATTTAGAGGGTAATAATATTGGAAGAGCGCAACAACTCATCAGACGTTGCTATGGTATTTGTTTGGTACGAGTGGAATATGATGTTGAAGAAGCAATTACAAGAATGAAACAAATTGTCACGTATTTTCACGTTCATTATGATTACAATGATTGCTCAAAAATTACAACAGTATTGAAGGAAACAGTAAATGAAATCGTTAAAGAAAAAGGGAACAAAAAGACAAGTCAGTTTCAAATAAAGGAATTAAATAAAGCACTAAAGAAAACAGTAAAGTCATATATAACATGAAGTGGTAAAATCCTAAAGAATCCCCAATAGAGTCGCCATGATGTCGATGCCCCCTTTTTCTCGCGAAATCGGGTTTACGACATTTGGGAAGACAACTCTATTCCCGTTTGGGAATTGGGTTTTTGGAATAAAAGAGTCACCACCTAATGATTAAGTGCATTAGGACAGTAAGGGTTTTGAATTTGAAAACCAGAGTTCGGGTAAGGGCTAGAAATTATCTCGAGGGAAAGGTGTTAGGCACCCCTCAAGATCCACTAGTGTGGTTCCCGGCCATGCTATGTTGTGACTTTACAAATAAACTATCAAGGCTCAAACAAGGACTTGCAATTAAATTGAAACTTATGAAAGTAAGTAGAAAGAGAGCAGAGATTTGAAAGGTCTAAACAATTATAAAAAAAGCAAACAAAAACAAACAAAGGAAAAAGGGTCCTAGGTTTGTGATTAATATGGATCACTTCAATGCAATACCCAGCAATCACTCCTCAAAGAGGGGTCGCACGTGGTATTAGCGCATAGGTCATCATCTCCATATTCTACCCTTCCCACCCCGTAAGGTTTTTTAAACGTGTGGATTGGTCATGAATGCTTATTGTGTGCCATTACCCATCCCGTGCTATAGGTCCTAGAGGGTATTTAGGTCCACTATTCCTACAAGGTAAGGACTAGGCTGAACCCTTAGGTTTAAAGGACAAAATGCTAGGCGACATACATAACAAATAGGACTACACATAAAGGAACCATACAAAGGCAAATAAGAGGTTCACAGATCCCTCACAGGTAAACATGTGATTAGCACTTCTCAAACACATTTAAGGTCTTAAAAGAACGCGAGTTTAAAGATAAGTTTTAGCAGAAGGTTTAACCACAACTGAGTGATCCAACAAGTGTTTGAGTTGCAGAAATTCAACCAAGAAAACAGTTGAGTAAGTAAAGGTGAGGGAACTGTTAAAACATCGTTTGGAAAAGTATAGATTTGAAGATACAATAGTTTAATTAGACAAGTATCAAAATAACGTGATCCTGGGCAAAAAGGTAAACCAGTAATTTGAAAACTTAATAGAGCAAGAATCAGCAAACTAGTGAGAGCATATAAATACGAAACAAGTTTCCAGATAAAGAGATTTTCAGTAAAAGAGTGACCTCCAAAGAGTCGCAACAGGAACGAGAGCGGCATAATTTAAATTAAACAAAAGATGATTAGTCTTAATCTGATAAGAACATGGTTAATCAATTCTTATTAGGGCCTAAAGCTTGCCTATGCGACGTATAGGTTGCCTAATTACCCTAAAGGGACGAGCATGCATATTAATCCCAGTTTTAAAAGGACACATTCAACCAAACTTGTATTAATGGTTTTAACCATATTGGTGAGGCATTCAGCTAATTGCAACTCGGGCAGAATAAAACCCTAAGTGACATGATGTCTAATGCACACAATAATCCTAAAACATGGTATCTAAATGCCAGTGAGAATACAACAGTAGTTTTATGACAATTACTTATTAGTTGTTAACGGATCATGATTACAGAAAAAGTATGATAACTGGCTGAAAAATAAGAGCCTAAAAACAGGATTGCTAGTATATGACATGCATGTCCTATACAGGATATCTATTGCACAAATAATTAAGTAAGTAAAGTCCTATAAGCATGTTTTCTACCCATTACTTTGAACTACATGCATAACCCTTCCCAATTTCACTATAACCCAATCAGTTGTTTACTAGTTATTACAAACAATGATAGCTGAATTACAGTAAAGAATAAAATAAGAAGCTATTCTATAGGGAGCCTTCAACCCGGCCCAATCTTCCAATCTCACTTCTTTCGAGTTTCACAGCCATGGTCTGGGTGCGGCAAAGCTCCCTAGGGCCCCATTGGGTCCCTGGCCAATACCAGCACCCAAAAATTTACCAAAAATGTTGAACAAGTGCAGTGTGAAATTACCAGCCTTGTGCATCAAAGTTCAGTGGGTATTCAGAGATACCAAAGCAATGCTTACAAGAAAGAGGGCAGAACCTATTTTCTAAGAATAGTGAGGGTGTGATAGAGTTTAAAAGAGTTGAGTTTGAAATACCAGTTTTGGAAGAAAATAGTTCCATAGAACAAACTGGGAGTTTGTTTTTATGAAAAACAAGTTTGACAAAGGAAAGAAACAGGACAATCACAACTCAGAAGATATGAAGAGTTTAGGAAGCAAACACAAGTAGAGATAAGGACTGGGGGACAGATAAATCACATGGTAGAAGTAGACTTATACCTAATTAGTCCTTAGACTAGAGTTACAACATAGTTATCATATAGTGTTCATGCCAAAAGTCCAACAGCATTAAGTGTCAAACAGAGTCACACATTAGATCATATAAGACTTAAGTATTATGTGGAGGGGTACACGTTTGTAGTAGTAGATGTTAGGCAGAGGATGAAAACATATAAGAAGACATTGATCATGTTGAGATAAGTGGAAAGGTAATAACATAGACAAACAAGTATGGTAGCTTCATAGGAATCAAACAAAGTCATAGTGGATCACACAAGTGAAAGCAAGAGACATATTAGACTAAAGGGAAAGGGAAATCATAGAGACATGCTAGTTACATAGTAAAAAAATAAAACCATAAGTAAAAGAACAAAAGGAATAACAAGAATCTTAACATGAACTGACACATGTTATTTTGGGATACTGTAAACTTAAACTAGAAACATACCAGTCAAGAGTGAGAATAGAACAGCAAGGTGCAGAGAGGTAGAGCAACAGGGAAATAATATGTAGAACAAGAAAGAGAGCAACATGAAACTAGTATGCAGATGCGAGAGAGCAACAATAATTACTCACTCTTTGCTTTCAGCCGACTGAGTGATCAGTAACTAATACGAGAAGCAAAGATAATATATATGAGAGTAAGTGAGAACTCAAAATAATATCAGTATGCTTTGTGTGTATGTGTTTCTGTATGGCTTAGTGATATTTTTGTGTGTTATGCAAAAAAGGAATAGAGTATTTATAATGCTGAAAACGAGTAAGAAAAATAAGGTAAGGATTACTAGTTTTTACATAATTATGGAAACAATAATCAATCAGCATCAATTAAAGACACAGACTCCTTTAATTAGGGAATCCAGTTCAAATGGTACAATCATAGCTAAATAAGGAAAATGAATCAACTCATAGATTGATTTAAACCTAATTGAAGCAGTAACTTCATGTGGCATATAATAAAGGCCAAATACAGAATGTTTTAAACAAGGAAGATATATATTGCACATAAATAAGGTAGAATTCAATCTAGTTCTGAAAAGTCAATCAGAGTACCACGGATGGGACTAAAAATCTCAAGAAATCGGTGCTAATTAGGGAAAACATCTCAAAAATAAGGAAGCAATACATAATTATAGGAGAAACACACAAAAGCATATATTCAATGAAAATGTCACAGTTTTGCGGAAAGATGCATAGAATCGATGGAGTCTTTAGGTAAACAAGTAGTCAGACCTAATAATCATTAAATAGCACTTAAATTAGAGAAGCCTTAAGTAGGGGGTCGTAGAACAGTAGAGGATTAAGACCCCTAACAACGAGAATCATAGAGAATACATGAATAGCTTCAAGAAATAAACACACATAGTCAAAACGGGCTATAAAGAATTAAGGATTTCTAGCCTAGTAACTCATATAGCAATGAAAACATAAGAGGATCGTTCAAAAATACAGTAGAAATCACTAAACTAGAAGTAAAACCCTTTTTTTGAAAAGGGGTTAAGAAACCCTAATTTTGAAATTGAACGATCGTTTAAAGATGAGGCTTTTTTCAGAGAAAAGAAATGTAGAAAAACATTGTAATACTGTAGATCTAGAGTAGATCTAAAATAAATTGAAGAACATAGGGTTAGGGTTTCGTGGAACCTAGAGAAGAGGAAGAACCTCAGAGATGGCATCGGCTTAAGCCGGAACAGGTTGTAGACCATTACTTAGGTGGTCGGGGAGGCCGGAAAGTGGCATGGGACAATGTGAGGCAAGAGAATCGTTCCGAGCTTGCCTGAGGACCCCAGGGTGTCACTGGACCGGTGATAGGTAAGTAGATGACCAAGAGATGATGAAGAACCAAGGTTTCCATTGAGAAACCTACCGACGAAGATAGACAGAACTCATCGGAGGGGAATAAGTCAAGGAGACTTCTAGAGAGTCACAGAGAGAGATCGAGAGATAGAGAGAGAGTGAGTCATGAAAGAATGAGTCGGGGAAAGGGGGGTAGGTGAGGGTTTAATTTGTGGTTAAAATTGAAATACAAAGGGGTTATAATTGAAATGGATGAGGCTAAATGTTAAACTGCCATTTGTTCCCTTTTATTTTAATAAAAATAGTTAAAATAATTTTAAAAACCTATTAAAGCACTAAATTGACCAATAACATATAAATATTAATTAAAATAAAATACTGGGAGCCATTTTGTAATTATAAAATACTATTAATCGAAAAATAGGCTATAATGGCAATTATAGCAATTCAGCTTTAAAATGCCAAATAAATTATGCAAAAATCACCCTAATTATATCTAGGTGTAAATATGAGAATAAAATAAATTATTCACCAAAATGATAGTCTGAAAATAATTATTGAATTTTGTACTATTAAAATAGACAACAAATTGATTTTAAAATCTTTAAAATAAGGGAAAAATACCAAAACTCTTGGGCATGCTTATATATGCATGTGCATACTATTTTGAGAACATTTTGAGTATATAAAATACATAGGGAAAACTTGGGTATCAACAGTCACCCTATCCCATATAGATCTGATAACACAACATGGCTGAAATTTCTTAATCCATCCTAGCCCATATATCTTACAACCCAATTTCCAACATCAAGAATTTTCTATAAGTTCAGAATCTCGTATCTACACATTGTATAAGTCTTACAAAGTTGTATCAAGCCATACCAGTAACCCAAGATGTAATCACATGATACACCATAAAACTCAAATACTTATAACGATAATAATTAACCACAATAGTTGCTCAAAACAACCCGAATGCCGGTAATAAACCTGTTACCAAACAAAGCCTCGTTCTAACACCTTCATATACTACCAATGATGAAAGAAGCATGTAAAAACTCATAACCATTCATCAGATCAACAAGTCAAGGAGCCCCCTCACCTTCAACAAGGATTATAGCAAATTCCTAAGCCGATTTTCGATATTATTCATCCAGCTGCGGTGTAATCAATTTCCATAATATTAATTCTAGGTCCAATGACCCTATCTCATCCAACACGACCACTGATATTAGGCTACATAGATGATATTTACACCTTAATATTAATATGCTTTATTGTTGTTTTATAGGCGAATTGATAAAAAAAAGTTTTGATTGGTGTTCTTTTGTTTCGCAGGGAATAATCTAAGATAGGAAGCACTAAGGAGTGTTTTGGAGTCGATAATGTGAAGAAAACATTCAATCAAGAAGCACCCGAGCATAAAGAAGCAAAAATGGACTGAGGTGAAATCCACCGCGACCACGGTATGACCGCGGTTGGACCGCAACAGACAACTAACTCGAGGCAGAATGTTTAGCCCTCACCACGGTCGTGCCGCGGTCGTGCCGCAGCCGCGGTCGTGAAACCCTTATAAACTGTAGAAGCTCGCCCAAAACATAAAAAAAACTGTTTTTACACTATTGTGGAGGCAAGAACAAAGGTGAGAAGATCAACCAAATATTAGAGTTTTTCTATCTCCTTTTAATTATTGCAATTATACATTACGAACAACTTTGTAGTTTTATCTTATTTTGTTTTGAGTAGCTAAACAATTATCTAAGGTTGATGGAACCAATTATTGGTTGAAGTTTTGACTCAGCTTGTTATAATCGAGCCATATTTATAATATGATTGTTCAACTACGTTTTGTATGGTGATTAATTGAATGGGACCTTGATTAATTGTGTCTAACTACCTCATATTGCTTGAGAGAGAATATAAGGTTAGACTGCGGTTGAAAAACACCACTTTTGGGTAATTAAAGAGATTCATTACTTGAACTTAAAAGTGGGTTTAGAGATAACAAAGCTTTGGTGGGATAAACTAGAGATGCACATATTGTCAGCTAGAGTAGTTCGAGAGAATGCTCTAGTAAATTATCGTAGTTGATCGAGATATAATTACGATAACCTATAGCTCTTAATCCTCATAGAGTAATATGGCGAGATTATAGAAAAAGAGTTAAGACCTAAACTATCAATTGGGGAAATCACTACCCTAGACCTTTTTACCATGAATTATCGTTAACCTTGAATATTGTTATATCTCATATTATTTGAAGTAGTTGAACAAAACAAAAAAAACGCAAGATTGATTGATAAAAATTCTGCATCTAGAAATTGGTTGAGTTGATAATAGCATTGCCAAAAAGTTATAATAGATAGGTTAGTTCCCTGAGGTTTCGACTCCAGACTTAAAACCGAATGATATTTGAGCGACCACTTTGTCTTTTAGAAGGCGTAGTTGGGCATGATAAAATTTTGGCGTCGTTGCCGGGTAACTAAGGGTGTTATTTATTATAACATAGAAGTAGTGTTAGAATTCTTAGTTTAGATCAATTTTCGAAGGTGTTATACAATTTTTTTGATTGAAATTCTCACGTTTGAACTCTTGTGGAATTCTAGTGTATGCCTAGAAATTCTTCGAGGACTAGAGAACTTCTTAAAGGACTCTCAGACCCCGAGAAAACATTCACAGCATTGAACCGTGCTAACAAGAGGATCCAACAATCACAACAATCACACCAGCTTGAAATTGACATGGGTGATGTAGAAAACATAAATGGAAACATCAGGGACGCGCAAGCTGCCCCGAACGTCAGAGTAGTGGCACCTCTTATGCCAAAAGCTGCACTTTTGATTAGGCACAACCAACAGCTGACAACCTAGCTATTGCTATAGTTGTGCCCCCTATTCAAGCGTAGACATTCTAGATCACCAACAACATGCTGCAACTTCTGCGGAATAAGGGATTGTTCTCCGGGTCACACATTGAAGACCCTCAGCAACAGTTGAAAAATTTTCTGTCATTTTGAGTGACCCAAAGACAGCCTAATATGACCCCTGAAGCTATCAAGCTGTTACTGTTACCGTTCTCTGTGACTGGGAAAGCTCAGACTTGGCTGAATTCGCTCCCTACAAATTCCATTGTCACCTGGGAGTAATTAGTCTAGCAGTTCCTAAATAAGTTCTACCCGCCCAATAAGACTGCAAGGCAGATTCATGAAATATTGCAGTACAAGCAGCAGCCAACTAAGACCTTGCAGGAAACTTGGAAAAGATTTAAAGGGGTGCTAGTGAAGTGTTCTCACCACGGAATTCCAGGCCAGATGATCGGCCAGAGGTTCTACATGGGATTAGCTGACAATCTAAAGGTCAATGTGGATGCTTCAGCTGGAGGTGCATTTTTGAGGAAGACATTCACTGAGTGCAAAGTTCTTCTTGACAAGATGTCCCAGATTTTGGGGTGGATGACTAGAGGTACAACACTAGAACCCATACTGCATTTAGATCCTCTTGACCCAATAATTCGCATGCAGAGAACATAACCACACTCATGACTCATAGGAGTATACTGACAAAGAAGATTGATAAGATGGGTAAAAAGCAAGTGCATATTGTCGACACAACAAATGGAGGACTGTGTACACCATGGTTAATCAATCTTATGTGTGTTAATAGAGTGGAGAAGGTGACAATCAGGGGGTAAGAGAAATATGAATTATGTCAACAACTTTGGGGGTCAGAGACAAGGAGGACATCAGTGGAGACCAGCACCAAATCAGCAATATAGACCAAACATGCCACAGCCTGGAGGTATGCAACCCCAAGGCCAAATGGTGTCAGTACCATATCAGAGACAACAGGGCTATCCACATCAAAATCAGCAATAGTTGACATATCAGCCACCTCCTCAGCAACAAGATAACAACATGGTAGAGATCAGAGGTATGCTTCAACAACTCATTGGAACAAATGGTAGGATACAGGAAAAGTTGGCAGTGCATGATTCAGCTATGAAGGACATTGAAAATCTGTTGGGGCAGATATCTATGGCTTTAAACAACTGCCCCCAGGGAACATTGGCAGCGGACACGAACATTAACCCCAAGGAGCAAAACCCGAATCAGTTGATGGCAGTAAGTCTCCGAAATAGAAGAAATTTTGACAGACAACAGGAGATTTCACAAGCCAGCAAACAGACTAAGCCAGCCACTCCAATTCAATTAGAGGTAGATGAACCAGCAGAACTTACTTAAGTGGTGGTTTAACATGGTCAGGATGAAAAAGGTAAGGCTAAGGTGAGTTAACAAACTGCAGAACACGTGGTACCTCTTGTGCCATAGAACCCCAATAGAGAGAATCCAACAAAAAGTGCACAAAGGGTGATACCTGCACCATTCCCTCAAAGACTGGTAAAACAAAATAAGGAAGATCAATACAGGAAATTCATGGAGATGCTGCATCAAATTCAGTTGAATATTCCTCTGATAGATGCTTTGAGAGAGATGCCAGGGTATGCAAAGATGATGAAAGATCTAATGTCAAGGAAGTTTGATTTCCAGGACCTATCCACAGTAACTTTAACTCAGACATGCAGTGCAGTAGTGACAAGACCCATGGCTTAAAAAATGTCTAACCCAGGTAGCTTTACTATTCCGTACACCATTGGAAGTTATGCCTTTGCAAAGGCATTATGTGACTTAGGAGCCAGCATAAATTTGATGCCTCTGGCTATATACACAAAACTGGGCATTGGCAGAGCTAGACCGACTTTGATGTTGTTGCAACTAGATGACCGCACGATGAAAAGACCAACTGGGATTCTTCATTATGTGTTGGTACAAGCGGGGAAGTTTGTGTTCCCTGTAGACTTTGTTATTCTTGATTGTCAGGTACACGAGGAGATATCTATCATTTTAGGGAGGTCATTCTTAGACACTAGGAGAGCACTGATTGATTGTGAAACTGGGAAATTAAAAATGAGGCTGAACGATGAAGAAGTCATATTCAACGTTCATCAATCTATGAGAAGACCGAGTGAATATGCTAATTTCTCCATAGTGGCAGCAGTGGATATGATCCTGCATGAAGATGATGTGACCCTGACTACTAAAGATCCATTGGAGGCCTGCCTGACAAATTTAGAGGAGATGGATGATGAAGGGTTGGCTGAGTGGGTCATGGCACTTGAAGGCCAAGGATTCTAGAAAAGGGAACCTCAGTTCGAGTCCCTTGATTTAGAAAAAAAGGGCTACACCTCCAACAAAACCATCAGTAGAGGAACCACCTAAGCTGGAGCTGAAACTGCTCCCAGCATATGTCATGTATGTTTTCTTAGGGACTGATTCTACTTTGTATGTTATTATATCATTCGGTTTGCTAGATGTGCAGGTAGAGCAACGCTTACATGTACTACAGGAATGTAAGACTACCATTGGTTTGACCATGGCAGATATAAAGGGTATCAGCCCAGCCTTCTGTATGCACAATATTCATTTTGAAGAAGGGCACAAACCTTCTAGAGAACATCAACGAAGGCTGAACCCGAATATGAAAGAGGTGGTGAAGAAGGAAGTGATCAATTGGTTAGATGCATGAATCATCTTCCCCGTCTCTGACAGCAATTGGGTCAGTCCTGTTCAATTTGTGCCGAAAAGGGGGGAATGACAGTCATACAAAATGAGAACAATGAGTTGATCTCGACACGTACAGTCACGAGATGGCAGATTTGCATGGATTACCGGAAATTGACCATAGCCACCCATAAGGACTTCTTCCCCCTACCATTCAATGACCAAATGTAGGACAGGCTGGCTGGACGATCGCACTTTTGTTTCTTAGATGGATATTCGGGGTACAATCAGATCTTAATAGCCCCCGAAGACAGAGAGAAAACATCATTCACTTGTCCGTATGGAATCTTCGCCTTTCGAAGAATGCATTTTGAGCTTTGCAATGCACCGGCAAAATTTCAATGGTGCATGTTAGCTATTTTCACAGACATGGTGGAGGACATTTTGGTGGGTTTTATGGATGATATTCCTATGGTGGGGGATTCATTCGAGTACTATCTTCACAACTTTAGAAGAGTGCTCAAAAGATGTGTAGAGATAAATTTAGTGTTGAACTGGGAGAAGTACCATAAAATGGTACAAGAAGGGATAGTCCTGGGGTATCGAGTGTCCAGTAAGGGAATTGAGGTTGACCATGCTAAGGTTGACGTGATTGAGAAGTTGCCACCGCCTACTTCAGTCAGGGCGGTGAGAAGTTTGCTTGGACACGTCGGGTTCTACAGGCAATTCATAAAAGATTTCTCTAAGATTGCTAACCCTTTTATGCAAACACTACAAGAGAACATGCCATTAGCTAGAAACCAAAATCCTATCTAACTTACCAAGATCCTAGCTAACTTCGCTTTAGCTCGGAAATTGACCTTAGCTAAATTCCGTAGCTAATATGCTCTTAGCTAAATTTTTGCTAGAAAATTATGTTATCCGTTGCTAATATAGCTAGGGATATTTGCTTGGCACTAATCCCTAGCTATCATTAGCTAGGACATGTGGTAGCTAAATTCCATGCAAACTTTGTTTGATCAATGTTGACTTTGTTAAAGCGTAGCTAGGCTATTAGCTAGGGACTTATTCCATGCTATTATTTGCTACGACTAGGCTAGCTAAATTCCAAGAAAATTATTCCGGGTGAGCGTTGATTTCATTATAACATAGCTAGGAATAGCCCTAGCTAAACTTACAAATGTTCTAGCTAGATTACTAGTAGGATTTTTGTCTATAGCTAATTTGGTAGCTAATTTGATAAATATCCTAGCCTATATTTGGTTAGGCTTGCGATATTTTCTAGGCTAACTAGCTAGGAATAATTCCTATATTATAAATAATGAAATACGAATGGAATTTTCTACATAATTCGAAATGAGACAAAATAAGTAATTAAATTCATTAATTTGAATGTAAGCATAATCATAGTACTATTAATCCTAGAACAACGAATATATATATATATATATATATATATATATATATATATATATATATATATATATATATATATATATATATATATATGTCTATTGGTAAATAAAACATGTCTTAACTTAAATAATTAATAACATAAAGCCTACTATTCTAAGATGGGGGACAACCAAAGCCACTTGGTGGTGGTTGAGAAGGTAAATCAAGCATCTCACGCACGACAGCACGAGCCGCAACTTTTACTTCTTCTTGCATATCCTCCCGAATATTTGCTTGCAGTCGTGCCAACATGTTCTCCATCCGTTGCTCCATTGCACGATCAAGAAGTTGCTGAAATTCGGGTGTTTCAAAAACTTGTTGAGTAGGAGCATTTGGAGGATTAGAAGCACTAGAGGATGCACAATTAGTGTCCAATGAATCTGCCAGAAGACAATTTTTGGGACCAAGACCATATATTCTTCCTTTTTTTGCACCTCCAACTGTTTCAATCCAAGTTTTTAATAGTTGCTCATCTGGTATAGTTTTCAACAAATCCACAATAGTTTCTTCGCTAGTTTTTTCTCCTTCGTCATCTCCATTTGTTGTCATGTTTCTTTCCATGTCTGCATCATCTATTTAAAAACCTTCTTCATTCCTTGATATTGAGGTTTCACCTATCTTCTCCTTAATACTCTCTGTAAATGTATTCTGAAAAAATTATAAGTGTTAGTTATCACATAGAATATCAATAGAGCAGACATTGTTCTGTAATGAAAGAAACAAACATGGAGAAATAGACTTCTGCAACTAAAGAAGTAGATGACGAAATTGACTTCTCTAATTGACAAAGTAGACAATTAAAAATACATATATTACAGTTCATTTATGGTTTGCTTTCTTCTTGTTTCAAGCTCTATTTTTGTCACCATGGGAACTTTTTAATAGCTGATAATATTTAAGGTATGAATCGCCATATCGGCGAGGGCCAGTAGCAAGGCGGTTCCAAGTTGCCTGGAGTACAGGAAGAAACGTCAACGCCGAGCGTATTCTTCCAGCCCCAACACTAATATCGTTCTTACACTGTACTATTTCACAATAATCTCACCTCTTCTGAAATACATTTAAATATATATTGTAGTTATTCTAGTCTGTGTATCTAGTCGATTCTACTTCTATTTTTTGTATGTAGTATAGAATATAGTAGTGGCTATCATATTGTGCACCAGAGAAGGATGACTTGGGATCTATAATGGATCGTACCATGTATGAGGGGTGTCTTTCTCATTTCTTAAGCCATGAACCTATAATCTCTGGCGTTTCATGAAGCATGGCTGAGAAATACTTGCCTTTTCTTGTCATTGCTATACACGTGAGTGCTATGTACATAAGTAGGCACATACTCCAACAANTAATCTCTGGCGTTTCATGAAGCATGGCAGAGAAATACTTGCCTTTTCTTGTCATTGCTATACACGTGAGTGCTATGTACATAAGTAGGCACATACTCCAACAAATAGAGAATTGTTCTATTCTCTGTAAGTATGGTAGCAACAGCATTATATAAGGTAGCATGAATGCCAAACATAAAAGGCATATTAATGTACTTCCAGAGCATTTTTAAGCACAACTTAACATCAGATGCAATGCAATATTTCTGCTCCATATGTAAAAGCAGGGGATTGTTTGTTCATCTGACTTGGTATAAGAAGAGAACATGTATAAGAGGAAAATACAAAGCCGTTACAAGAATTCTACCATCTTCTGAAAATTTTATTCGCTTATTATTTTCAACATAGGGAGAGCTCTAGAGTCTAGAATACTAGACTCTCTGCAATATCTTACTGCATTTCACTCATCCTTTACTTATAAAAATAAAAGGAAAAACACATAGTACTATTTTTTTATTAGATCAAGAGGAAAATTACATACTATGTTATCTCCACATAATACACCCAACTCTAGTTGCGATTTTACTCTTTTGCATTCCAGCAATCATAACTAGAGAAAATTTCTTAGTATCAACACGCAGTCACGCACTCTACTAGTTCCAAGCAATTTCAATATAAAAGGCTCGCATACGACATAATTTTTTCTTTATACCCTCTCCTTATTAGGCACCCTTCCCCAGCTTATATCTTTAGAACGAAAGACTATATCATTGAAGTAGCCCCCCCCCCCCCCCCCCCCCCCCCCCCCC
>MU764322.1:46730-94537 GCA_026770625.1 Nicotiana glauca | reverse complement strand
CCCCCCCCCTTCCCCACCCCACAATTCTTTCATGAAAACATAGCCAAAAGAACTTATTCCGATAAGACCTAGTCAGCCAGTGAGATAATAAGCTTGAACGTGATTAACATAATATTATGTAGGATAAAGGATCAAAGTGCTGACATATAAAAGTATATTTTCCTAAATTATATTGATCATACATTTATGCTATTATGACTATAAGTTGCACTTTATGTTATGACTAGATTAAGTAGACATAAGGCCAGTGAATTTCCAAGGATCTGATAGATATTTATACGGGCAATTCTTTCAGGTCGAAGAGGCAAGTGGGACAAGTTGGTCCGTACAATAATAAGATTAGTCTCAAAACTGCTAGTCATCCGCATATGAAACAGATAATGTGAGATTCAAAACTGCTTGGAATTTGGGTTTGATAATGTGAGATTTAGAGACTCTTTCTAAGCTAATGTCTATGAAGTCCAAGTGGGATTTGCGCGGTCCAAACAAGCCAAAAATTACAGTAATCTACAAGAATTTTGTTTTTGGGAGCATTGGTAGGATTTTGCCTTTTAGACATAAGGATTCTAGTTTTCCAAGCTACAAGAAGTTTCGATCGAAAGAAGCAGGGATTTTGTTGAACTTGTCAAGACACTTTCAACGAGGCACCATTCACTTTTCACTTTCATGACAGGGGAATACTTGCACTTAAGGTATGTGCTTCAACAGATTCCAATTGGCTACAGCTGAAAGTAATTCCAAGCCAATTGATGCTAAAACCCCAGTTTCTTAACTCATTCAATAACTCCATGATTTAAACATTCCAATAACAACAACATCACTTATAGATTAATAATCAATTCCCAACATAAGAAATCATGCCAAGGGATCAGGATACTTTCATATAAGGCAAAGACAAAGACAAGATTTCTCTAACACAGATAAAGGCAAAGACAAGATTGATAATTAAAAAGGGGAGAAAGTAGAAGACTCAGCAGGTGTTGCACTGAAGAAATGAGATAAAAACGTACCCACATCCTTTCTGACTTTCCACATATCCACTTTTTTCATTTTTGGTTCTGTGAGTCATCAGAAATAATTCATCATTACGGAGATCTTTCCCCGTTAGCTCCTTCTACAATCATTAAAAATATTATTAATTAACAGAACATATCATAGAATAAAATTAGACTAATACTAATTAATACTAGAAGATAAAAAAACATACATGTCTTCCTTTGTACTCATCAAATGCAACCGATCCTCCGGTATGTAAGGAAGGACCTTCTCCATTATTAGATGATATTCTGTTCTTCGAGTTAATTTCTGATTTCTTTTTAAAATTCTCAGAGTTCCAATATTGCATCAAAACACCCAGTGATCTTTAGTAATCCATCCCGGCATTTCTTCTGTTCTTGAAAAAATTTTTTTGCTTTTCCCGAACTATCACTTAACCTTTCGCTCCCCACATGCTCAAAAGTCCTTCGAATAATAACTTTATCATCACTAGGAAAAGAATAATTTTTCTGCAATTAGAAAGTAAACATTCAGTTTGGTATCGTTTATCAAGTTAAGTCAATTACGACAGTTAAGTATAAATACCTCGAAGTCATTGAACCATCTATCTCGTATATGCTCCGGAACTTTTCTCCAACAATGCCATGATCCAGAGAAGCTTTTTTTAAAGGCTATTGTTACATTCCGAACAGCTTCATGTGGGCAAAATCTACAAAATAATTAATATAACATTTTATTGGAATATAATCAAATGAAAATGAATGTAACCAGAACTTGCATAATTAGATTTACTTACGTATCTCCGTTTACTTTCAAAGATCTTATGCCACGAGTAGTATCTCGTCTTGCCACTGGATTACTACTTCCATAAGATGCAAGGGTTTGTTCAGCAGAAATATTTTGAGAAGGAGTTTCTTTTTGAGAACCAACATCCTGAGAAGAACGAGGTGCTTGTTGATGACCAATATTCAGAGAAGCGGGAGTTGCTTGTTGACCACCAACATTTTGAGAAGCAGAAGTTGTTTGTTGAGCATGGACATCTTGAGACGAGATAATATGTTGGTTTAAACCAACCTGTTGAGATGTAGGAATTGATGGTTCACTAATATTGGCATGAGAAGTATTCGGTAGTTGTTGGTATCCTTCTCTCCCTTTGTTAGACATGCCCCCACGAGCTCCCCAACTACGCTTAGTGCATCTTCCCCTTGTCATGCTTCCTGATCAAATAATGACAAGAAGAATAGAATAATAATAATAATATACTAGCCATACAGAACATATAAAATATAAGAATTTGAACAAGCTAAACACTCTCCAAAAAGTGCAGCTGATGCACAAAAGTTTGATGATCAAGCTGTGCAAAATTTAAAGCGAGACGACTGGGCAGTGCAGTTTGATCACAATGCAGCTTCAAATTCTAAACGGCCAAAGTTCCAAGGCAGTGCAAAACAACAACATATTTAAAAGCAAACAGGTGGTCGAACAAGTCCATCTCCAAGGTGGTATCTGTTGAACTTTGACTGTAGCCAACATGAGGAGATTTTAAGAGTCATGTTTATCTAAATACTGCAAACACTTTTGTTATTAAAATGCAGAAAAGCAGAACCTCACAAGCAAGACAACAGTGGACGCTACAATTACAGTAGTACCTCACATGTAATATTCTGAAAGAAAATGTAACAGAAAGCACAACACTTATTATCCAGAAGAAACAGAATAATAAGGAACAAAGTACTTAATTAGAGTAAAAATAGAATTATCTCTTGTAAACATCCACTGACATTGCAATTATAGCATTATGAGCCAAGTCAAAGAACGATATGCGAGCATAAGACCAACAGCAAATCCCTGCAAAATGGGAGAAAATATCCAGGCTTCTACTCGGGAGATAGATTATGATTTTAACCTGGTGGGGACCTAATGACAAAGTTTTCTTTTTATAGAGAGAATGGGGGGCCTCAAGAGCAGAACATATAGTCAGAGTGAAAAAGAGAGAGATCTCAAAAGAAAATATCAGCAATCACAATAAAGAACACAAATAAAAATATTGTAGTAAAAGTCACGTGTTATACTCAACACCTTGTTATTATTTAATGTCATTATTTTCACTATAATTTAGCTCAAATTTCTATCACTTTGTTCATCTTCTTCATCTTCATCAGATTCTTCTATCTCTTCATCACTTTCAATATCATCAATATCATGCGCTCTTTCGATTTCAGCAGTCTCTTTTTCAAAGTCATGTACTTCCAGCTCACTATTTTCATGAAGTAAACAGTCAAGATCATCAGTGACATTTGGAAGTACAACGGGTAAATCCTCATCTTCTTGGTACGGGATATTTGGAGAATCAATACGGCTTCTAGCTTTTATTTTGCACACTACCCACCACTCAGCCCTATCTTTTTTTTACTAGGATATTCTGCAAAATATACTTGTTGTGCTTGTTCAGCCAACACAAAAGGTTCATAGGCATAGCCCGAGAAACTTTTCTTATGATTGATATCTATTAGACCATATTGATTATGGACCTTCAGCCCTCGACCCATTGTTGGATCAAACCAATCACATTTGAACAATACGAGAGTAGTTCTTTTCTTTGTCGAATTAGAATACTCTAGTTGTATCACCTCAATGAGCAATCCATAGTAGTTACTTTCATAGTCACTCCAACTTGTTCCTTTGATGCACACACCACTATTCATAGTTGTTTTATTAGAGCCGTCTGAAAGAGTGTCGAACTTATAGCCATTCGTAAAATACTGAGGCCATGTTTGTACCCACCTATAAGGACCAGAAGCTAAGTCTTTCAATCGCTCATCAGTTATGTTATTAGCTACATTAAGAACCTATTAATAAAATAATAAATCAATAGTATGTTTTATTAAATATAAATTTTAAGCCAAGACAAATAAAGACTACGAATTCTTTTATTTAATTGTAATTTACTCACATAAGCTTCAAACCACTTGGCAAATTTACTATTTGTCTCTTTCTCAATTTGCTCGAGGCTAATATTTTCCGAATCCCTTCTTAATTCAGCTTCAAAAATACTACAAGAGTAATAAAATTTTAGTTATTCTAGCCCTTAATATATATATATAATGCACTAAATAGGTAAAAAAAAATTAACTTACTGGACGAATTGTTGAACCTCCTCACAATTTAATAGAACATATAAACGTGCTGCATCCCATTCATCATCAGTCAGATACCGACCTTCTTTCCCTACACTTGCACGTCCTGGATGGAAAAAGATGGACAAACAACCATCAGGTGCATCAACTTCATCTCCATCATCATTTCGAGTAACTTTGTTTAGCCTAGTTTGCACGTTAGGCTGGAAATAATAGGAACTGAATGTTGAAATTTCTTGAATGATATAAGCTTCACATATTGATCCCTCGACATGAGCTCTATTTTTCGCCTTCTTTTTGTAATTGTGTAGCTCCCTATAATTAAAATATAGTTTAGTGTGTTTTTAAGTAAATAAATTAATTATCTAATCAAAGAATAAGTTTAGACTTTTACCGCTCAAATGTGTAAATTACACCATCAAAATTTAAAACCTATATTAACCTAAATCAGATGTTGACACTCTCTCTCAGCAGCGATGAACAGTAAAAACTCAACAGTTCACCAGCAATAACTCCATATTCCGGCAGTGGAAATTCACCAAATTAGTCTCAAAAGAAGCGTCCCCTCAAGGCGCGCAATCCACAATTGGTTTTGCGCTTAGATCAAAAGCCAATCGAAACAGATCTTAAAATTTTGTACCCGGTTACTGTAGCAAACAGAACTTCTGTTAGTTTCTTTTTCTTTCAATGGAGTTTTGAAGAACTTCATGAATACTTCGTTCTCTCCCCAACATTTGGCTGTGGGAGAGCCAACTAAAATCATCCCTCCAAATTCATATGCAGCTAGTTTGATCCATAACCAAGCAGCAGGACAAGTTACAAAAACAACATTGAAGCCAAACGAAGTAATTCATGGAATCCCAACGCTACTGTTTACAATGGAGGAACGGGAAGATTTTGCTAGGGAGGAAGGTTTGCATCAAGCCATTGTTGGGAAGGTTTCTCCTAACGGTCCAGATTTGCAATACTTGCGTACAATTTTGCCAAAACTGTTTGGCGTCAAAGGCCAATGTTTGATTGGTCTTCTTGCACAAAGACAATTACTCTTACGACTGGATCATTACGACGACTTTGTAATTTGTCTCACCAGGTCAGTTACCTATTTTACGAGCAAAGGAAAAGAACATCAGGTTAGAGTATTCCCATGGACGATTGGCTACAACCCAAAAGAAGAAATACATATGGCAGCAGTATGGATTTCGTTTCCAAGTTTACCTCCTGAATTGTTTGCTAGGCGTGCTTTAATGTCCATTGCAGCAACTGTTGGAAAGCCTATTGCTATTGATAATGCTACTCAACTTAGATCTAGTCCAAGTACAGCTAGGGTCAAGGTGATCCTTGACATTTTGGACAAACATCCAGAACAAATAAGGCTTAAATATGTTGATGCAGGAACTGGAAAGATCGTTGAACAGCTTCAACAAGTTACTTATGATAATTTACCTGTATATTGTAATCACTGCAAGCATCAAGGACATGACAAATCTACTTATCGCATCCTTTTAGAAAAAAAACGAGTAGTACATGGTGGAGGACGAAGCTGATGCAACAGCAGTAAGGGCAGAGCCCAGAGGAAGTGACATTTGGAAGTAATCTGCCTGTTGTTGAGTTGAGCAATTTTGACAAGTTACAAGGTGATGCTAGGGACTACCTGAATGCCAAAAGGATGAATCAAAGAGCTATGGAGATAGCAGGTGATAAACTGGTTGATGAAGCAGCAAAACAAAAGGTTTTGGTCGAGCAGCAATTTTTGCATAATGAAGGAGGTTCTGTCATGGCTACTGCTGCACTAAAACCAAATAAGGATCGAGTTATTACATCTGTGGAACTAATGGAGAACTCAACAGGGCAGTCTAACTAACGGTCACATTGTAACAGCTACACTATCTAACAAAAAGGATGTGCAACCAAGTAATCAACTCGTAAAGGAGTAGGCTTCGAAAATGGAGCAACATGTAAAAGAAACAGTAGCGGGAGACAAGCAGGCTGTTCAAATACGTGATTGCAATAACATTCTTGATAATCTTGATCCAGGTACACAAGCAACACATTTAGGAGCTACTGAAGTTGATGGAATTACAAAAAACTCAACTGGGGGTAAGGTGATATCTCCTAGCAAGAAAAGTGGAGTTGGAAATCATGAAAATGTAGGCCAAAAGAATTCTGGCTGTGTGGCAGATGTAGGAGTTTCTGCTGGAGTTTCTAAAGGCTCAGCTCCTCAACATGGGCACATTCAGCAGGTAGGTGTTATTGGAACTGGAGATGAGCAACATGCTATTGGAAATCTGAAACCAAATGTTGCGACTGATGGTGCACTAAATATAACTACTGCTAGAGCTGCTATTGAAGCTGTTGAATCAGACGAGCAACATGTTGAGCAGATTTCGACAAATTGTTTGAATCCTTTTACTGCTCTAGCCAACGTGAATGACTATCATGAGAAGATTGACACAACAACCTTAAATGATGGTTCTTTTATCCAGCAAATAGTGCCAATCTCAAGCAGTAACAAGGGAGGCAGAACCAACAATAATTTGGCTAAGGTTTCTGGAGATCGACAAAATGATATAAATAGCAGCATGACAGAAGTGTCAAAGGGAGAGCATGTTCCCAGTTCCAACACTCCTATGATTCATTTTTCTAGTCCACAAGTGGAGAAATATCAGTCCACAAAGGGCAATTCATTCTCAACATCTAGGCTTTTTAAGACTCAAGACAGTGACAAATATCAGCAGCCCATGAAAAAATGCAGATTCTCAACATCTAGGCTTATTTCTACTTTTCCTAATTATTTTATTTTTCTTTTCTTTTATTGATAAAAACTAGTCCTAGGCGCTTGCCTAGCGGATTGAAAAAAAAAATTGTTTCAAAATACTAGTACTAAATCATTCTACATGAAAAATTCCAACCAAGTTGTGGTTTGGAATTGCGGCTTTTGATTGCAATCAATAAATAATAAACTGAAGAAAGAATGACCCAAAGCTTCAGAATATACCAAAACGCTTGAAGAAGAACAAATGTTGACGGCAACCTAACGATTGTAAATGTTAGGTTAATGACTTCGCTTCTTTTTCTATATCAAGGTAGGAACACAAATCGTTGGGTGAATTGCCCTCTCTTAATTCCATAGTTAACACAAAATTAAACAATGGCAAGAGTTCCTGGTGCGAGAAAGGTACTGATGAACACTCACAATCTTCCACATATTTGGATTCATTGAATTTCGATGATATTTTGTTAATCACTATCTTGCTAAAATGATAAAATTAAATTAAAAGTGATAATTACAGAACAAACTAAACACTCACGACAGACCTCTTTGCACAAATGCTTTAGGTATAAGAGAAATTCTTACCTTCATGGAAGCTTACAAGCGGCAGCGATAATCTGAGTTCTTCCTTCACTGAATTGGAAGACAATAGTTGAGGGTTTGTAAAGATGAAGAGACGTGGAAGAGTGCGTGAGTGTTTTAGCGGATTTTAAGGAATTGAGATACTGTAATTCTACTAAAATAAGATTGCTAAGAATTATAATTTTTAAACCTATCTTTACAAAATTTAAGGAGCGGCTGCCTTTAGTTTAGGGATACAACCAAAAGTCCTACTAAAATAAGACAACTAAGGAATTTAACTATTAAGCCTATCTTTACAAATTTAAGAAAACCACTGGTATTTCACCAAAAGTCCAAAAACTGTAATTAAACTTTTATTATAATAATAATAATAATTATTATTATTATTATTATTATTATAATAATAATTTGATAGAGACTAGCTTGGATTCATTTCTAGCTAAACAACCAAAATTAGCAAAAGAAGATTAGCGCCATATTTAACTTCCCGCTAAAAGGAAATATTTGTAGCTACTTTTTAGCTAGGGATTAGCCACAGAATGTAATCCTAGCTAAAAGAAAAATCTTTCACAAAATTTTAAGCACCAAAATAGGATTCCCGCTAATATTTGGCTATAGATTAGCTAAGGAGAATTTCCTAGCTAGCGCATTGTTAGGGATGCGCTACGGACTGTGTCCCTAGCTAAACTACGCTCTTTTAGAAAAATAAATTTAGCGCCAAATTAGAATTCCCGCTAAATATTAGCTATAAATTTGGCTAGGAAAAATCTGTAGCTATCATTTGGCAAGGAATAGTCCCTAGTTGATTCCTAGCTATTTTGTGACTATATGTTTAATCGAAAAAATTCGCATGGAAATAGGACTTTTCTAGTTACAACCCTAGCTAAATGTTTATATTAGCTAGGGAACTGAAGTCCCATGCTAATTTCCCATGCTAATGGCCTGTTCTCTTGTAGTGAAACTCCTTAAAAAGGATTACCCCTTTGTGTTTTCTAATGATTGCAGATTGGCATTTGAGGAGTTGAAGAAGAGATTGGTGACTGCACCCATCATTGTTTCACCTAATTGGGTGCAACCTTTTGAGCTCATGTGTGACGCAAGTGACTGTGCCATAGAAGCAGTCTTGGTGCAGCGAAAAGATAAACCGATGCACCTGATTTACTATGCAAGCAAAACTCTAAGTGGTGCACAACTCAATTACACCGTGACAGAGAAGGATATGTTGGTTGTCGTTTTTGTATTCGACAAATTTAGGTCATACTTGATTGGCTTGAAAGTTATTATTTACATTGACCATGCAGCAATTAGGTACTCGATAGAAAAGAAGGAGTCAAAGCCAGACTTGATTCGCTGGGTTCTTCTGTTACAAGAATTCGATCTGGAGATACATGATAGAAAAGGGACCGAGAACCAAGTTGCTAACCACCTCTCAAGGTTAGAAGGAGCTGAAAAGAAGGTACAGGTTGAGTATATAACAAAGACATTCCCGGATGAACAGTTACTAGCAATGACAATGGATGAGGCACTGTGGTATGCTGACATTGCTAATTATTTAGCAAGTGGTACTGTACCTTATGAACTCTCCTCAATTCAAATGAAAAATTTATTTCATGATTGCCGGTCTTATTATTGGGATGAACCTCTATTATTTAAAATCTGTGTAGATAACATGATCTGGTAGTGTATCCCCAAGAAAGATCAAAATTTTGTTTTGCAGGCTTGCCATGCTTCACCATATTGTAGACACTTTGGAGGAATTTAGACAGCAACTAAGGTGTTGGAGTCGGTCTTGTATTGGCCAACTCTATTCAAGGATGCCCATGCTTGGGTCAAAAGTTGCTCTGAATGCCAAAGGACATGCAACATATCTCGCAGACACAAGATGCCAATGACCACAATTCAAGAGGTGGAGGATTTTGACATGTGGGGGATCGACTTCATGGGGCCATTTGTCAGCTCGTATGGTAACAAGTTCATACTGGTAGCAGTTGACTATGTCTCCAAGTTGGTCGAAGAAGTGGCTCTCCCCACCAATGATGCTAAAGGGGTAAAATGCTTTCTAAAGAAGAACATTTTCACATGTTTTGGCACCCCAAGAGCTATACTCAGTGATGGCAGAGCACATTTCTACAATAGAGTGTTCGCACGACTATTGGAAAAGTATGGAGTTCGTCATAAGGTGACAACCCCGTACCACCCACAGTCGAGCGGGCAAGTTAAAGTGTCCAACGGGGAGATTGAAAGTGTCCTTACAAAAACAATGAATACAACAAGGACTGATTGGGAAAAGAAGCTGGATGATGCATTGTGGGCATATCGCACAACCTTCAAAACTCCAATTGGTATGTCACCGTACAAGTTGTTGTTTGGAAAGGCATGCCACCTCCCGGTAGAGCTTAAGCACAAAGCACTTTGGGCATTGCGGCAGTTGAACTTGGACATGGAGACAACATGCACTAATAGAGTCACCGGGTTACATGATCTAGAGGAATTCAGGTTCCAGGCATTCGAGAGTGCTAGATTATGCAAAGAACGGATGAAACTAATGCATGACAAGCACATTGTGGACCGAAACTTCAAATCTGGAGAGCTAGTGTTGTTATACAACTCCAGATTGAGATTGTTTCCGCGTAAGTTGAAGTTCCGATGGTCAGGACCCTTTAGAGTGGTACAAATGTTACCAAGAGGAGCTGTTGAGATTGAATAAGAAGATGAGACGAATAAGTTCACAGTGAACGGTCAGAGGTTGAAACACTACCTTGGAATGGCAAATGACAAAGGGGACAGAGAGATTATAATTTTGGAAGAGCCCCAGTACATGAATGAGGAGTGATGATCTGAGCCTGTATCGTGATGCGACGTTAAATCAGACGCTGCGTGGGAGGCAACCCATGATTGTTGTTTTTTCAGTCTTGTATGTAACCATGATCTTAAAACAAAAATGGGCAACGCACCGTGACCGCGGCAGGACCGCGGTGAGGAGCGAGTATTCTGTCTTAAAATTGTCCAACCACCGCGACCGTGGTGGGACCACGGCACGACCGCAAGATAAAAGTGTTATGTATCGCTTTATTAACCCATCGCGACCGCGTTGGGACCGCGGTGCGGCATAAAATATCGTCGCCCAAGTAAGTATTACAAATTATTTTTTATTTTTATTTTAATTTCTTTTCACAAACCCCCCTTATTCTATTTCACAAACACCTGTCCACCCCCATCATTCCCCCAATTCCTCTCTCTCTCTAAACCCTAATCTCCCAAATCCCTTCTCTCTTCTTCATTCATCCTACTTCTCCCATCTCGATTCCTCTCACTCTTTCTTCCATCAAGGTATGTATCTTCCCCCCCTCCCCCACCTTCTTTTTTGTAGTTGTATGCTAGCTTCATGTTTGTAATTGTGTAGTAACTTTTAGTAGATTTTTGTTAATTTTCTTCTTTTTTCTTTTGAATTTCATTTTTGTAGTTAGTGTGAAAGGGTTATGTGTGTAATGTGGTAGAGAGGTGTATGTTTGTGGGTGTTGAACATCATATAAAAGTGGCAAAGAAATTGTTACATGAGGTGCATATTGACCGAGCATCTTTAGAGGTGGAATGCTCGAATATCTTCAATGAGTTAAGGAGGTGTCAGTTGGACATCTTCTTTGAGGAACCAGATGAGGCTAATGTTCAGATGGTAAGGGAATTCTATGCTACCTGCTCGGAACATAAGAATGGGGTTGTCATTTTATGCAATACCCGGGTAAATGCATCCATCGAGGCCATCCGCAAGGTGTATCGGCTGCCAGTGTTCAGGGGGGAATCTGATGATTATCGTACTTATAGCCGATCAAGTGCCTTGTGGGCAACTCTTTTTGAAACTATTTGTGTGCCAGACAGAGAATGCATATGGATAAAGCACCGGATCACACTTAACTCCCAATCTCTCACTTGGGAGGCTAAGTGTTGGCTCCTAATTATCAACAGTCGGCTCTTGCCCTCCAGCAAAATGACCGACGTCAATCAACCACGAGCGATAGTGATCTACTATTTCATGGCCTATAGGGAATTTGATGTGGCCCAACTCATTCATGAGGAGATGATCATTCGCTCACATGAGATACTCAATGGTTTCTACATCCCTTCTCTGGTTACTAAACTGTGACGTGCTGGTAGAGTCCCTGAAAACTTTCGAGTTGATGGGAAACTGCCATTGAAAGCCCCGTTCCTGGTAAGAAAAATCGGACTTAGAAGAGAGACAGTAGTGAATGTTGATCGGATGATGAATCTGATGATGATTATGAGGAAGCTGAGGTCCCACCACCTACGAGAGTTGATGAGGTAGGCACACACAGCCCCGCCGAAGTACCCGCATGATGGCCCTGGAGCAGGAAATGGCTGGTCTCCGCACTTCTGTCACAGACTTAGAGACCAGAGTTGACACTCTAACCACTCAACAGGCAAAGTCGGAGAAGAATATTATGGGATGTCTTCAAGCGCTAGGACGAGCATGTCACCTCGACCCTAGCACCATTTTCGATCAGTATTGATCTTCAAGGAAGTCCCTTTACCCTACTATACTCTTTATTTGTTGACATGAGGACATGTCATATTTTTAAGTGTGGGGTGGGGGATGGCTATTTTTGTATGATGTTGTTGTAAATAGATTGTGTAACTTTATATGATGTTGCTTTATTTTTGTTTGATTGGTATGGTAGGGTCATGTAATTAACTTCGACTTAGCCCAAAGACAAACACCTTTCGACAAGTCTCTTGAGGGACAAGTGTCGAACAAAAAAAAAGAATATATGGACTCTTCCTAATGACGAATAATTGAGACAGTTCTTGAGGGAAGTTAGTCTAGCGAAAATACCAAAAAGATTTTTATTTTTTATTTTATTTTTAGGTAGTGTAGTAACTCCCCCTTGGTTTTTCTTTGGGCCACGGTTCTTTTCCAAGGGTGTATCATGAACCGGGTGTAGGTAGTTTTTGTTTATTTTGTTTTCAGTTTTAGTTAGCATTGATGATCTACGAGCTGAAATAGAAAGAGAATCCCTTAGCGTTAATACACCTGAACATAATCGACACTAGAGTGTAACGCCTAATCTCAATGGTTGACTCTTGCTAAAGTGCCTTAAAGTTGTATGTTTGTAACTAACTTGAACACTCAAAAGAGAATGTCTTGATAAATCAATCTGGAGTGAGTCATATGGCATATATGTGTGAGCTATACTGTATTCTATGCTTTACATTTGATGCCTAGAACTTGCCCTATGTGTTTGCAAAGTAAAATAGTTGCTTCATTCAGACTTAGAAGTTATATAGGCATTTATTTGTTAAGCCAGATATATAACGTAAACCCACTCGAATGCAATACATCGTAGTTAACCCCGTTGAGCCAATAAGCCTGTTTCTTTGGCAACCACATTGCAAACCTTACCCAATTGTTTGAATAGCCTTCTGTTTGAACCCTTTTACCTCCTATGAGCACTTGAATGGCCTTGACATATGTAAAAGTTAAAATGTGGGGTGGTGGTTTGATTTTTAGTGGATCCAATGAAATAGAGGAAAGGTGCAGCTTTGAAGAATACAAGAAGAAGCGCCACAAAAAAAAATTGTGAATAAATGTAGTAGTTGATAAGTGGCAGCTTGATACAAATGCACCGAAAGGAATGGGATGTTATAAATAAATTGTGGTGGAATGTCTGGTTGACATAAGAATGATATGGAATGTTAATTTGTTTGTATAAAAATTTCTTAGGGAGGTTAGTCACTATATCCAAATATATCATACCCATCCCTTAGCCTATATTACAACCAAGTGAAGTCCTAATTGATCTTAGACTGGATTGGCTCGATTAGTAGAGTGTTACACTACGGGCAAGTCTATGGTGCATCTTTGTGGCATGTGAATGTTCTTTTGGAGAGTGAGCGAACTTTGTCCATCTGTATTCCTAATTGTTCTTAATCATATTAACTGGGGAACTACTCTCTTGTGTGATGTGAGGGCATGTGATTCACGAAGGAAAGGTAAGTCTTGACTTCTATATAGAGTAGTTTGAGTAAGTGCGAATATGCCATGGTACGAGAGATTCGACTTCTGAGGCAAAGGTTGTTCACTACAAGGTGCAATTTTGGTAAAATGTTCAAGGTGTGATGCGTTAAAGGAAAAGCTTAGGGAAGGAACTTTGAAAGAGTATGGTGGATTGCTCGAGGACTAGTAATGATTTAAGTGTGGGGTGTTGATATTAGTCTACATAGATGATATTTACACATTAATATTAACATGCTTTATTGTTGTTTTATAGGCGAATTGATAACAAAATGTTCTAATTGGTGTTCTTTTATTCCGCAGGGAATAATCTAAGTTAGGAAGCACTAAAGAGTGTTTTGGAGTCGATAATGTGAAGAAAATATCCAATCAAGAAGAACCCGAGCATAAAGAAGTAAAAATGGACTGAGGTAAAATCCACCGCGACCGCAGTGGGACCGCGGTTGGACTGCGTCAGACAACTAACGCGAGGAAGAATGTTTAGTCTTCACCGCGGTTGTGCCGCGGTCGTGCCGTAGTCGCGGTGAACTATTCAATTGCAGAAAATTTGGGGACCAAAGTGTAACATGGGAAAAACTTATTCCAAACCCTTATAAACTCTAGAAGCTCAAGACATAAAAAAAGCTTGTTTTTAGAGTACTTTGGAGGCAAGAACAAGTGTGAGAAGATCAGCTAAATATTAGAGTTTTTCTATCTCCCTTTAATTCTTGCAATTATATATTATGAACAACTTTGTAGTTTTATCTTTTTTTGTTATGAGTAGCTAAACAATTATCTAGGGTTGATGGAACCAATTGTGATTGAAGTTTTGACTCAACTTATTATAATCGAGCGGGATTTATTATATGATTGTTCAACTGCATTTTGTATGGTGATTAATTGAACGAGCCCTTGATTAATCGTGTCTAATTATCTCATATTGCTTGAGAAAGAATATTAGGTTAGACTGTTGTTGAACAACACCACTTTTGGGCAATTGAAAAGATTCATTACTTGAACTTAAAAGTGTGTTTAGAGGAAGAAGTAGAAAAAGGAATAAATATAGTGATAATTTGATTCTTCGTCGCCGTAGTAAATAGGAGATAAAATCGAATTAAATTCTTCGTTTTTACAAAAAAAAAAAAAATAGGAGTAAGGTTGTGACACGTTCACTAAAAAAAATCCCTTTGTAGCCAATCATTTATTAAAAAATTAATTATGGGCGAACGACGGGAATGGAACCCGCGCATGGTGGATTCACAATCTACTGCCTTGATCCACTTGGATACATTCGCCCCCTCGCCTACTTACATTCCGTTTTTACATTATTTAAATTAGAAAACAAAAGATTCAAGTTCGAATATTGCTCTTCTTTCTTATTTCAATGATATTATTATTTCAAACATAAGAATATGAAGTCAAAATTTGATTTTTTTTTCAAAAAAAAAAAAAGATATAGTAACATTAGCAGGAAGAGAAACAAGTCATATTTCTACAATTTTAAACAAATGCAAAATTAAAATAGAATACTCAATCATGAATAAATGCAAGAAAATAACCTCTCCTTCTTTTTTTATAATGTAAACAAAAAAGTCTATGTAAGTAAAATACTAGTAAATAAATAATAAAATACTAGTAAATAAATAAAAAGAAAAAAAAGAACAAGAACAAGAAAATGATTATTGCTCATTTCTTTTCAAAACCTCCTATAGACTAGTCTGAGATCTTATCCATTTGTAGATGGAGCTTCGATACGTTCATGCATAACTTCCGTACCAAGGTACAAAATTAAGTTCTATCTTTTCTTTTGTTGGAGGAGTTTTGATAGAGATACGGCTCGTCAAAACAACTAAAATCATAACATAAAAATACATTGTGGAATACTTGAAAGCTTCTTTTTTTAGTCCAGCAAGGCGGTAAACATAAAATAAAAAAGCAGAAAGAGAAATGAGACTTTTATTTTGATCGAATTTTTTATTTTATATATTTTATTTTATTTTTACAAATATTTTACAAAAAATGGGAATTTTTTCTTGTTGCTTGAATGTTTAGAGATAATGAAGCTTTGGTGGGATAAACTAGAGCTGCACATATTGTCAACTAGAGTAGCTCGAGAGAATGCTCTAGTAAATTATCGTAGTTGTTCGAGAGATAATTACGATAACCCATAGCTCTTAATCCTCCTAGAGTAATACGGCGAGGTTATAGCAAAAGAGTTAAGACCTAAACAAGCAATTGGGGAAATCACTGCCCTACACCTTTTTACCATTGAATTATCTTTAATCTAGCATATTGTTATTTCTCATATTATTTGACTTACTTGAACTAAAAAAAAAACCCGAGATTGATTGATTAAAATTCTGCATCAAGAAATTGCTTGAGTTTATAATAGTATAGCCAAAGAATTGTGATAGATAGGTTAGCTCCCTGAGGATTCGACTCCGGACTTAAAACAGGATTATATTTGCAACGATCGCTTTGTCTCTTAGAAGACATAGTTCGGCGTGATCAACCACTCTAGTGACATGACACATCAATACAATCTAAACTGCAACTCGTGCAATCCGTGCACAATAAGCAACATTCCAAATGTACTCAATCATGGAAAATGACTCAGACGAGACAACCTTCTCGCAAGCTCAACAGGTACCACTACAACACAATGCTAAGAACCTATCATACACCGTATAACCAAAACACACAAATCTAACATAAAGTATCATATCTCAGCATAACTCCGCTAAAATTTGTGACCCATCCAAATGTTGGTCCATATTATATACCTCGAGGCACCCTGCCCAAAATTAATAACCACGCAAAATTCGACATCAAGCACCCAAAGTACATTACCATAACCACGGAGACGCAAAGGACACAACGCTACACAAAACCCGAAATAGCATAACTAATACACCATCAACCAAGCAATACCCAATACTTTTCTCGCTCAAATTCTACTATAAGACCCCAATAGAACCGCACCATATGTGCATATAACCAACGAATCACAACTTTTCGTAGCATAGAAGAGTAAATCATATATCATTTCAGAATACGAATAAGCTCAACAATAACTGTCATGACCCAAACCCCGGTCGTGATGGCGCCCAACACCTTGTTAGGTAAGCCCGACCTTTAGAACATTCTCAACCCAAGTTACAAAGCTCCTTATCAGTTATTAAATTTAAAAATACTAATTAAGCAAAATCTCAGTCTGATAGTAATAAAAACTGTGCGGAAACCACAATAATATCAAAACAGCCCATATCAGATCTGGCATCACGAGTCAGAGCCTCTAGATACAACTGAGCAACATCTTATACATATGAAAGTCTAGGTGCAGAAGTAAAAGAAAAGACAAGAGGAGAAATCGAGTCCTGCGGACGCTGGCAGCTACCCGATGACTCCGACAACTGAACTAGGCAGCAGTAATATCCTCAGCTATGCCTCCGAGATCCCTGTATCTGCACACAAGGTGCAGGGAGTAAAGTGAGTACTCTAACTCAGTGAGTAATAGCAATAAATAACAATTGAAAGTAAGAAATCCCGTAAGAACACTACATAGTTCTATAACCAACAGTAAAGGCAGTAAAGATCAGCTAATCAGGGAAAAACTGGTGAAAATCTCGTACAGTCTGACAATTTACCAATACTGCTGCGGCGCGCAATCCGGTCCATACATAATATTGTTGCGGCATGCAGCACGATCCAATTATAGTATATATTGCTGCGGCGCGCAGCCCGATCCAATAATAATAGTCGACTGCGCTCACTGGGGGTGTGTGCAGACTCCGGAGGGGCTCCTACAACCCAAGCGCTATAATATTGGGGCGTGCAGTTCGATCCACATAATATATCACTGCGGCGTGCATTCCGATCCATATAATATATCACTGCGGCATGCAGTCCAATCCATATAATATATCACTGCGGCGTGCAGTCCGATCCATATAATCTACTACTGCGGTGTGCAGTCCGATCCATATATGTACATGTGTATATACTGCTGCGGCGTGCAGCCCGATCCGGTGTATATCAAATACCCTCACTATGGGGTCCTTGACCCCTCTCAGTCATTATAGAGTTGGCCTCTCCAGCCCACTCAGCTAGGACAGGGTTTTCAACCCCAGGTATTCCTTATTTAGAGTGAAAATTGCTAAGACCGGTTCATGTTATGTTTTACAGTTAAGGATATGACTGAGATGTGTTTTCAACAGGTAAAGTGAGGTCAATTAGCTCAACATGCTCCCTAAGGGTTCTACAGATCGGCACAAGGCCCCAAACATGGCAACTAGCCCAAACTATACTGATACAATCTCAGTCTCAGTCAAAAGTACAGTAGAGTCATCAATCGGGATGGACCGAGTCCAAATCCCTAGCAGTAACATCACTACGCTCATGATACGGCGCGTATCTCATCTCAACATAACACTACATAGTGCAAATACGGGGTCTCAAACCCTCAGTACATCATTCATAACCATTACTCACCTCAAGCCGGCCGAAATCCTAGCTCGCCTTGTGCTACCCTCACAAATCGACCTCCTCGAGTGCAGAATCTGACCAAAACCACAAGGAATGCATTAAAATAAGCTAATGGGACCTGACCCAATTGAAAGGACTCAAAAAACTCCCAAAAATACGAAGTTGGGAAAACCCGAGCCCCAGGCCCACTTCTCAAAAAATTATGAAATTCACATCACCGGATTCCTCATCTCGCCACGAGTCCGTACATATAAAATACACAAGAATTGGAGTCCATTTGACCCCTTAAATCATCCATTCAAACTCTCTTAAGTTTCAAGCACTAACCTCCATTTTTAGCATCAAACCCTCTTGAATTTCAGTGTTTAATCCATGGTTTTACACTATAAAAACATAATCCGAGTCTATTAGTTCATACCTGATGAAACACCTTTGAATTCTCTCAAAAATCGCCCAAGAATCGCCTAAGCCGAAGTCCAAAATATTTCCCTTCTCTTTTTTCCAATTCGTGAACACTGTTCACTTTAATTCCAGGTCGCTTTCCGCTTATGCGGTCAAATAACCGCACCCGCGGTCCCGCACACGCTACCAAGTGACCGCTTATATGGTCTCACTTAAAATCCTTGGTACCGCTTCTGCGGTCTTAAACCGCACCTGCGGTTGCCGCTTCCGTGATCACCCTGGCCGCTTATGCGGTCTCCTCTATTTCCTCAGGACCGCTTCTGCGATCGATATCCGTTTATGCGGTGTCCGCTTTTGCGGAAAGGCTTCCGCTTCTGCAGAATATGCCGGGTCCCTCAAGGAACGCTTTTGCGACCCCATAGCCGCATCTGCGGAACTGCTCCTGCGGCTCCTTTTCCGCAGATGCGGAAATACCAGAAGCCAGAAGATCAGACCTGTTGCATGCTTCCAAAATTCCCGTTTAACAATCCGAAATCACCCCGAGGCCCCCGGGACCTCAACCAAAAGCACCAACACATCCTAAAACCTTATTCAAACTTGTTCCAATCCTCAAAACAAGTCCAACAACGCTAAAACCATTAAATCACATCGAATTCAAGCCTAAGTTTCTCCAAAAACGTCCGCAATACGCATTCGATCAAAAACCCGACCAAACAACGTCCGAATGACCTGAAAATTCGCAGACATATCCAAAATCACCTAACAAAGCTACTGCGACTCTCGGAATTCCATTCCGAGCCTCGGATCAAAATCCCACCTATCAACCAAAATTCGCCAAAATTCAAACTTCGCCAATTCAAGCCTAATTCTACACCGGGCCTCCAAATTCAATTCCGATCATCCCTCGAAGCTAACCGAACCACCGGAATTAGCATCCGAGCCCTCTAACCTAATAGTCAACTTCCGGTTGACTTTTCAAAAATAAGCTTTCTTCTAAGAGGCTAAGTGCCTCATTTCCAACCAAAACCCATTCAATTCCACCCGATCGACTCGAATACTGATATTGAAACATAAAGCAACACAAATTGGGGAAAACCTGGCGGTAACTCACATGACGACGGGTCGGGTCGTCACAATAACCGAATGGAACATCCCTCAATAATAGCAGTATGGAGCCAACCAATGGACCCCTAAAGCAACTCTAGTCATCCACAAATAGATAAATAACCATCCGGAAGTCAGGAATGAGTGAATCATAACACATACTATCATCTAGCTAGCTTTAGCCAAAACTTCACAGTCCATAACCATGAAATAATCTAATTATGAGAACTCCTAGTCTCTGTCGCGACCTCAGTTCGCCCTCCGTGAACATGTCGTGATGGCACCTAGTCCCTACGGCTAGGTAAGCCTAACAATGCGAAAATAATATAACTAGTGGAACAATTAATTAAACTATGCAAAAATATAAGGAAAACTGTATATAAGTGCCACTTGGCATATACAACTCAAACGCAGAAGTCTATAATATCAGCCCAAAACCCGGAAACTCATAGGAAACACAGGCTAATAGAAATGTAATACACTGCTCTAAACTCCAGAAAAGTCTACATCAAGGTACGAAAAAAGTCTAAACGCTACAAGATAGAGTAAGAAGGAGACTTTTCGATCTGCGGACGCTGCAGATGTTCCTCGAAGTCTCTGCAGCTCTCCGTGCCTCAAGGATAGTGCACCCGAGTGAGGGTACCTGGATCTACACATGAAAAACATTCGTAGAAATGGCATGAGTACACCACAACGGTACCCAGTATGTGCCAAGCCTAACCTCGGTTGGGTAGTGACGAGGAAGGTCAGGGCCCTACTGAGATAAAATATAATATTAAACGTTGTAACAACATAAAAATAAAAAGACAGAACTAATAAAATTATCCAGTAAGACAAGTTATACGAAGCAACATTAACACGCAGAAAATTAGGTAAACACAGAGTGAAACAGCTAAATATTAGTACCAATAACGAGGATCTCCTAGGATACCGTCCTGTAGTCCATTTCATCAACTGTCCGAGGAGCTCCCGGGATACCGTCCCGTAGTCCATCATATGAGAATATCCGAAAGATCTCCCAGGATACCGTCCTGTAGTCCAACTATCAATGTGCGGGGGGATCTACCGGGAATCTAACCCGTAGTCCCAAAGTAAAAGTGCAGGGGGGTCTACCGGGAATCTAACCCGTAGTCCCAATGAAAATGCACAACCACAACTAGAAGATATTCAGAAATGAAGTACAAAAATACAAACAATGGGTAATACTAGCCTAACATGCTCCACATAGTACAGTTAAGGCAACTTAAGCAAATAGGCAATTTAAATCAACCAACATACTTTTCTAATCTAACACAGATTATAATTGCAAGCTGAACATCAACTCAAACACATAGAAGGGGAGAGGGGTATAGGGATTCACAGTAGGAACATGTTCAAAGAAATTGACATTGCTGATTAACATTAAACATATGCAGTAATGCAGACATGGGTGTAGAGATTCACAGTAGAAACATATGTAAAGGAATTGACATGCTAATTAACATTAAACATAGGTAGTAAACTAGAGAGGGATGTAGAAACTGTAAAATAAACACATTGGGATGAGGCTAAAAAGCAAACTAGAACATACCAGTTTCAGGGAAGCAAGAAAAGAAAGCAGTAGTCTTGTAAAGCCAAAGTGCAAGCAAGCAGTCAGAACACTATGATTTTAGAAGAGAACTATGAGTAGTGCAAAAGTATTGGATTAAGAGTGTGTGATTGAAAGTTGGTCGTATTAACCATATATGATGTGTTAAAGAAGGTCATGTATTTATAGTATAGAAAGCAAGCAAAAATAGGTAGGAGAATAATTTGAAAAATCAATTACAAAAGGTTTCCCTTTGATTAACGGATTCTGATTTCAAACGGATAAAATAATTAAGGCAATAAGTTGATCAAAAACTTTTCTAAAGCAGTACAATAAGGGTAAATACATAGAGATTTATTTAAGGAAAAAGTTTGATAGCACACGGTTTGTGCAAAATAAGGAAAGGCAATCAATCAACATCCAGTAAAATCAACAATTGAAGATTTCATGTGTTTGTGCAAAATAAGGAAAGGCAATCAATCAACATCCAGTAAAATCAACAATTGAAGATTTCATGTGAATGAACTAAGTCAGGAAGATGAAAAAAATCTTGACTTAAGGAAAATGTACTAATCAATCAAGCCTAAATAAAAGGTTTCTGAATCAAACATAAGTTGGAAAACCTTTTCATAAGAAAGAATTCGTCATATATAAAAACATACATCCATGCTTAAATAGGAAGAACTATTATGCTAATTAGTAGAATGGTCTAGCATAGAAAAATTCACAGTCACAAGCAAAGAAGTTCAAGCTCAGTTCATAGACTCAGAATGAGTCTAAGAGAGTCCAGGTTTCCAAAATAGAACCCTAGTCCAAACACAAGATCAAAACTCGTCAAAATCCCCAAATTCTAGGGGTTCTACTTAGAATCAGATACAGAGACGAGGAGACAAGCAATTGAAACATGCTCAGAGATCTCTTTCAGAGACTCATGAGAAAACAAACAGATACAATGGAAAGTTTGAAATAATAAAGTGAAGAAACTAATTTGGAACATAGTTGGGGTAGAAAGAACATGTTTAAGAAAATCTGGGATTTAAACAAGTCCAGAAGAGAGAAGAGGTGGTATAACACTTAAGAAAATAGTAGATGAAACATGATTAAAGAGAAATGAAACAAAGTCCAGTAAAAGGCAGGCAAAGAATTTAAGAACTCAATAAGAGATACACACAGTAGGAGAACACAGTATACCAGAAAAGTATATCCACAAGACATATAGGAAAAGCACAGTAGGACGAACATGTAAGCATGGTGTAGAAACATAATAGAAAGACAAGGCACAGAAGAACAAAAACATAAGAAAATAGCAATAACACATGCGTGACAAATATACAGAACGAAAAAGGAAAAGAACAGTCAAAGAAAAAAACATTTTGAGTTTTCAGAAACCCTAAGTCGGAGAGAAGTAATTTTTTGAAAGAAAAATTAGGGAAAACATTTTAAAACTCAAGTAGAGCACAGATATTGAACCATTCTAGGGAAAAAAATAGAGAAAACATCAGATAGCTAGTGTTTCAGAGGAACCCTAAAGCGAGAAAGGCTTGGAAAATGTCTGATCTAAGTCGGATAAGTCAGAACCAGGCTCGAAATGCAGTGGGTATGCCGGAGCAAAGCTGGAGAAGCCATAGAACCTTGAATCGGAGAAAATATGAACAGACACCATCGAGGTCAGACCTCAAAACTTCGAACACCAAGCGTTTAAGATCAGAGATAGATGGGTATAGGCCATCCATGTCATGAGAAGTCGTGGATTCCGGTGAGTTTGCGGTTGAAAATGGTAGAAGGCGATTCGGTTTTCAAGAATATTTGAGAGAGTTTTAGAGATGAAGGGGTTTAAAGGCGGCGTCTCTGAGTGAAATGAGTTAGGTTTAGGGGTGTGGGTGAATTAAAATGGTAAGAAATGATAGTGTTCGTTGATCAAAATGATCAATGGCCTAGATCAAAAGGAATGGCCGGGCGGGTTAGATTAGTTGGGTCAGGGGCGGGTTAAATTGAAATTGGGCTGGTCCATTTGGGGTTTGAAATTGGGCCAATTAGGGGGAGTCAATGTGGCGATAATCAAAATTATAATGGACCAGATTTTAAATAGCCAGTTTTTCCCTTTCTATTTTATAAAAATAGTAAAAAAAATTTGAAAGAAAATTAAATGTACTGGACCAGTTAATAATAAATAAATATTAATTTAAAAATATTGGAACCAATTTCATAATTATAAAATGCTATTAATTCTCAAAATAGGCTAAAATTTCAATTATATGCAATTTTATTTTTAAAATACCAAATAATTTTAAAATAATGTATAAAAATTACTCTAGTTATATTTTGGTATAAATATGAGAATAAATAAGTTATTAACCAAGATGATAATTTTGGGAATAATTATTGGTTTTTGGTACTGCTAAAATGGCAATAAATTAATTTAAAAAAATCTTTTAAAAATTGGAAAAAATACTAAAACACTTAGGCATACCTATATATATACATATATGTAGTATTATAAAGTATTTTGCATATAAAAAAATAGACGGAAAAAATTGGGTATCAACAATTGCCCCTCTTTACCCGGGAAGGATGGAAGAGTTGTCGGGTAAAGGCATGATGGCATATTTTGACCGAGCGAAAATGGTTTGAAGGACTTGACCGTGCTCCAGTTTCTGAGCTACCTACATATCCCCGGTCATATAGGAATCAGGCCATATGTAGTTCAGGATCCGTCGTTGGAGTATGCCGATGGAGGTCTTTCAAGAACGGACGTGATATTTAGGTTGGGATGGGTGATCACGAGCGCAATAGGGCTGCGGGAATTGGAGCGGGATCGCTCCTGCTAAGATGGCCATTGCTTGCCTATTTACCTGCAGATAAACAATACGCGCATGTATTGCACACAAATTTAAACATGATGCAATTTTCCGTCGGACCATGAATGTTGTCCTTGGACGGTTAGGATGACGACCTCAGACCATAATGTCCTGGGCCATGTAATAAAGGATGTTTAGGCTATGAAATATTTCTCTCGGGCTATGAGGGTGATGCCTCCGAGCGATGATGCCTTTGAATAATGATATGCAAGAGATAAATGGGTCCTTAGTCCATGGCATGGCGTTCTCGAGCTAGACGAATGGTGCCTCCGAACAATGACACCCTTGGACAGTTTGGCAATCTTTCAGCCCATGCAATGCGATAGGTGGCAATTTTTCAGCCCATGAAACGTAAATAAAGTGGCGATATTTCAGCCGATGCAAGACGTAAATAAAGTGGCGATATTTCAGCCATGCAAAATGTAAAATAAAGGTGACGATGCAAGATTTAAGTGAAGGTGTCAATAGTTTAGCCGATGTAAGATTTAAATGAAGTGGCGCTATTTCAGCCGACGCATGACGAAAGTAAAAATGGCGATATTTCAGCCAATGCAAGATTTGAATGAAGTGGCGATATTTCAACCAATGCAGATGGAGGTAGAGCTTAACCTCGGAAGGAAGAATGGTAACCTTATGCAATGAAAGAATGCGGATGGAGACAGATCTTAGTCTCGGAAGGCAAAATGGGAGCCGTATGCAATGCAAGAATGCAGAGAAGACAGAGCTTAGTCTCGGAAGGTAGAATGGTAGCCCTATGCAATGTAAGAATGCAGATGGAGGTAGAGCTTAACCTCGTAAGGCAGAATGATAGCCTTATGCAATGTAAGAATGCGAATGGAGATAGAGCTTGGTTCGGAAGGTAGAATGGTAGCCTTATGCAATGAAAGAATGCAGATGGAGACAGAGCTTAGTCTCGGAAGGCAGAATGGTAGCCTTATGCAAGAGATAAAAGGCGAATAGTAATAAAATTTCTTAGCTCATAGCTGGTAGCTGATTGTGATATCGTGGATGCTAGGGATATTGTATGCGGATAGCGACTACGAATACGTGTGACACTTCTGAGAGTTGTATTCCTAAACAGTATGAGTGTATAATATATGATTTTAAGACTTGGGTGTCTGCATCCAAAGAGAAATCGTGAGTTTTGTAAAGGGGAGAGGTTATTTCAGGTCCCCGTTAGCTTTGCTTGACCAGCTTTGATCTGATGACAATGTGGGTATCCTTGGGGTAGCGTTGCTAAACAGAGCAATTTTGGTCACAGACATGCATGATTTAGTAAAATATAGCGTAAATGAATAATTTAAAAAAAATAGTTTTATTTAGATGAACCAACAACCGAGATGTGGTCCAAGACATTGCAACTTCTCTTTTTACGGAATTTTTAGGGGCCTTCTCAAAATTCTGCCGCAGTTTGCTGGGCTGCTGCTTGCGATGACCGGCTGAAATTACTTCAGAATTTTGAGGGTCCTCAAAATTCTGCCACAGTTTCCAATTGCGGGGGGGAAATGAAAATTATTTTGAATTGTGACCGAACCCATAAGGCTCCCTACGTATCCCCTCTTAAACGGGAACCATGTAAGGCGTAGTTCAAATTACATCATACATCAAAAACATAAAATTACACATAGTATCATTTGACTGCATCTGAATTGATCGGTTTTGGCCAAACTTCCCCGTCCATTTATGCAAGTATGAGGGCTCCTCCTGACAGAACCCAGTGAACCATGTATGGACCCTGCCAATTGGGAGAGAATTTCCCTTTGGCTTCATCTTGATATGGAAACCAGCTGCCCCGGTGTGAACCATCTTTGCTTGACTCTCTTGTTGAAAGCTCCGGACATTTTGTTCTGATAAAGCTGACCATGGCAAACTGCATTCATTCTTTTACCATCTATAAGGGCCAACTGCTCGTAACGACTCTTTGCCCACTCTGCGTCGTCGAGTTCTACTACCTGTATAATCCTTAGGGATGGAATTTCTACCTCATTGGGAATGACCGCTTCTATACCATAAACCACCATGTAGTGAGTTGCCCCAGTTGATGTGTGGACTGTGGTGCGGTACCCCAATAAAGTAAATGATAACTTCTCATGCCATTCTTTATGCCTTTCTATCATTTTTCTCAGTATCTTCTTGATATTCTTATTGGCATCTACTATGTCTCTATTCATCTGAGGTCTATAGGATGTAGAATTCTTGGGCTTGATCTTAAAGGTTTCACACATGGCTTTCACCAAGTCACTGTTGAGGTTGGAACCGTTATCAGTAATGATTAACTCTGGAATTCCAAAATCGACAAACGATACGGTCGTGGACAAAGTCTGTCACGACTTTCTTGGTCACTGCTCTGTAAGATGCTGCTTCAACCCATTTGGTAAAATAATCAATTGCTACTAGGATAAACCTATGCCCATTTGATATGACAGGTTCAATTGGTTCGATAACATCCTCTCCCATGCGGCGAACGGCTATGTCGAGATTTATGCATTAAGCTCATTTAGAGGCACCTTTATCATGTCGGCATGTATCTGACAGCGACGGCACTTTTAGACATACTAGATGTAGTCCGTCTCCATAGTCATCCAAAAATAACCTACCCGGAGTATCTTTTTGGCTAAGATAAAACCGTTCATATGTGGTCCACAGGTCCCGACATGGAGTTCATCTAGTAGCCTGAATGCTTTCTTCACGTTGACACACCTTAGTAATCCCAAATCTAGAGTCCTCCTATACATGATTCCTCCGCTGTGAAAGAAATTGTTAGACAGTCTCCGAAGTGTGCGCTTCTGAGTGGTATTTGCAAGCTCTAGTTATTCTCCTTTGTCCAAATATTCCTTGATGTCATGAAACCAAAGTTTTCCATCTGCTTCTTTTTCGACATTAGCACAATCAGCTGGCTGATTATGTATTTTCACCGGAATAGGATCAATGAAGTTCGTATCTGGATGCTGTATCATGGATGAAAGGGTATCCAATGCATCGGCAAACTCGTTCTGGACTCTGGGAACATGCTGAAAGTTTGTCTTTGTGAACCTCTTTCTCAACTCCTCTACGTGGTGGAGATGCGGGAGTATCTTGGAGTTCTTGGTTGCCCATTCTCCTCGGACCTGATATATGAGCAGGTCTGAATCTCTAATTATTAGCAGTTATTGAATGGTCATGTCAATGTCCATCTTGAGCACTAAAATTCAGGCTTCGTACTCGGCCATATTGTTGGTGTACGGGAACCTAAGCTTGGCAGATATCGAATAGTGTTGACTGGTCTCTGATACTAGGACTGCCCCTATGCTAACTCCTTTGAAATTTGGTGCTCCGTCGAAAAACATCCTCCAACCATCATAGGACTCTACGACGTCTTCTCATATGAATGATACCTCTTCATCAGGAAAATACGTCTTTAAGGGCTCGTATTCTCTATCCACGTGGTTTTCAGCAAGGTGATCCGCTAGTGCCTGTCCTTTGATTGCCTTCTGAGTTACGTAGACAGTGTCAAATTTACTCAACAGGATTTGCCACTTGGCTAGATTTACAGTGGGCATGGACTTTTGAAAGATGTACTTTAATGGATCCATCCTTGATATGAGATACGTAGTATAGGCAATAAATAGTGCCTCAGCTTCTGAGCTACCCAAGTCAAAGCACAGCAGGTGCGTTCCAACAGAGAATACCGGGCTTCATATGGGGTGAACTTCTTTTTGAGATAATAGATGGCCTGCTCTTTTCTCCCCGTTTCATTATGCTTCCCTAGAACACAACCAAACGCTCCATCCAATACCACAAGGTAGAATAATAAGGGTCTACTTGGATCGGGTGGGACCAAAACTGGTGGTGTTGAAAAGTACTCCTTGAATATATCGAAGGCCTTGTGACAATCATCCGTCCATTTGGTAGTGGCGTCCTTCTTCAACATCTTAAATAATGGCTCACAGATGACAGTAGAATATGCTATGAACTGGCTGATGTAGTTAAGTCTCCCCAAGAAACTCATTACTTCTTTCTTGTTCTTTGACGGTGGCAATTCTTGAATAGCTTTGACCTTTGATGGATCCAATTCTATCCATCAGCGATTCACAATGAACCCAAGTAGTTTTCCGATAGGAACCCGCAAATGCACATTTCTCGAGATTCAGCTTCAAGTTGTACCTTCTCAGTCTATTGAAGAATTTCCTCAAATCTTCCATGTGATCAATGGCTTTCTTGGACTTGATGATGACGTTGTGTACATATACTTCGATCTCTTTATGTATCATGTCATGGAAAATGGTGGTCATGGCCCTCATGTAGGTGGCCCCTGCATTCTTTAACCCAAACCGCATCATCTTGTAGCCATACATCCCCCATGGCATAATGAAAGTCATTTTCTCAGCATCTTCTTCATCCATCCAGATCTGATGATTCCCATCAAAACAATCAACAAATGATTGCAACTTGTGCTTGGCGCAATTGCCAATTAGGATGTGTATGTTTGGCAAGGGGAAGTCATCTTTAGGACTGGGCCGGTTGAGATCCCGGTAGTCGACACAGACTCTAACCTTCCCATCCTTCTTTGGCACTGGCACAATGTTGGCTAACCATGTTGGATACTCCACTACCCTGAGAACCTTAGCTTTGACCTTCTTAGTGACCTCTTCACTGATTTTCAAACTCATATTTGGCTTTAATTTTCTGAACTTCTATTTTACTGGCGGACAGGCCGGATCAGTCGGCAATTTGTAAGCCACAATAGATGTACTCAGACTAGTCATTTCGTCGTACAACCAGGAAAATATGTCATCATACTTTCTTAGAAACTCTGTATATTCTTTCTTTTATGACGGTGACAAATGAACGCTGATTCGTGTTTCTTTGATGTTTTCAGCATCTCCCAAGTTAACAATCTCAATCTCGTCCAAGTTGGACTTGGGCCTATTTTTGTAATTCTCGACTTCCTTAACAATCTCTTCTGGTATATCATCTTCCTCTGAATCTATGTCAGTTTGTTGCGTTGTCTCGTACCATGTCACAGTCTTTGGTTCATCAAGATAAGTAATAGTAATGTTGTATAAGTAAAGTAGTGAGAAAAAATAATAAGAGTAAGATTAATAAGAAAACTGAAGTGCTTTTGATAAATTCCATAAATGTTTTGAACATTGGAGCTCTTTATTGCAAAAACAAAAAAATGCGAAAGGAAAGTAAACTAGTAAAATAAAATAGTGCATGGTGCTTGTTCGGCCTTGCTACCCCGAGGCACGCCGGGCTCTGGTGGTTCTGACGGTCCAGTTGTTGAGGCATGCTCTTCCGCTTACCGCATGTATGGAAGGGCCTTCCTCCACCTCTTCCTCAAAAATGACACAACAGTCCATATTATCGTCTTCCATGAACAAGTTCCTCATTGTTGCTAGTGTTTCCTCTTCTTTTGACCCATAGATGACTTCGGCCGGTTGGAAAGTTAGTTCCAAGAGCGGTATTGGTTTCTCCAACTGATAGTAAGGACCATGCCAGGGTAGCAATCATTCATTGAACTCTTTTCAGGTATACTCATATCCCAATCCGAAGGTGGTGCCGTGTTTCTTGAGCTTGATGGGCTTAGGGATTCCTTGGAGATTCTTGCCAAGTCCCTTTCTAGGTTTATACCCACTCCAATTTAATATGCTTTCATTTTTGTTGTCCCACCATTTATCCTTATCGACGGCATTGACTCGCTCGATGTGGTGGTAAGTTTCTCCGCCTATTCTTCCTCTGATTGCTGGGATGGTCTGGCGACTATATATGGGATTGCTATCGTTGCCGTGAATGATCACCTCATGTTGATTCCAATCAAACTTCACTACCTAATGTAGTGTTGATGTCACGGACCCAGCGGCGTGAATCCACGGTCGTCCCGACAATAGATTGTAAGACGCCGACACGTCTATCACTTGAAAATCAACATCAAACAAGGTAGGACCCATTTACAAACATAAGCTAACCTCCCCAATAGTGGACTTTTGAGAACCATTGAAAGCTTTAACGTTGATGGCCCCATACTTGATTTCATGCAGCCCTTTTCCCAATGTCCTGAGTGTTACCAACGGATAAATGTTGAGACTAAATCCCCCATCGACCAGGATCCTGGTGATAAAATAATCTTCGCATTGCATTGTGATATGCAATGCCTTGTTATGACTAAATCCTTCCGGTGGCAGCTCATCTTCGTGGAAGGTGATCCTGTGACTCTCCAATACCTGACCTACCATGTTTGCCGTTTCTCCTCAAGTGATGTTGTTGGGTACATAAGCCTCACTCAGCACTCTTAACAAGGCATTCTTGTGTGCATCGGAACTTTGTAGCAAAGCAAGGATAGAAATCTGTGCCGGTGTTTTGTTCAGCTGATCAAGGACTGAGTATTCTTTGGATTGTATCTTTCTCCAGAGATCGTCGGGCCCAGTTTCAGTGATGGCTTGTCGACAAGAGGTCTGCTTACTCAACTCAGCCGAGTGTTCTAGGGTATAAACCCTGCCAGTTCTTGTCATACCCTGGGCTGCAACAACTTCCCCAAACTTGGCTTTTCCTTTCCTTCTTTCCTCGGTTGTGTAGTCCCATGGTATGGCTTTTTTGTGAAATGGTGTTACGGCTTCCATTGCTACTGGAATGGGCACCCTTGCTTTGGAAGGTAATACAACTTCAAATGGCTCAGGCGCTTTTGGGGACCCAAACTCAACCTCAATTGGTGTTGGCGTCTTTGCAGGGGCTGGTGTTTCAAACTCAAGTGGTATGGACATGTTTACCTCGGTATCTTCAGAAGGCTGAATCTGGACTACAATTGGATTAAAGGTGATTGTTGGTTTCTTTGGATCATCGCCTTCTGTGATCAAACCGATCGATCCTTTGGGATGAGGATCATCCTCTATTTCAATCATATGAATACCTTCACCCTTATGGTCTGGTAGAGGGTTATTGTGGACATTCGGGGCGGGCTCCTTTGCCACGATGATCTTGTTTTCAATCAAAGCCTGGATCTTATCCTTCAGGGAGCGACATTCATCAATGGTGTGCCTTTTCAAGACAAAATGGTATGCAAAGGTTTTATTTGGGTTGACCCATTGGGAAGGGTTTTCAGGGGCTATAACAAGGATAGGGGTGGCATAACCAGCAGCTTTGAGTCTTTCATACAACTAGTCGATTGGTTCGGCAATGACGGTATATTATTTGGGAGGTCTGCGGTCAAAATTTAGTCGGGGTCTAGGAAAGTTTTGGCGAGAGGGAGGTGATTGATAGTGAGATTGTTGAGTGTTGTAGGCTTGGTAGACGTGTACGGGCTAGGAATATCTGGGTGAAGCAGGTTGATATGTAGGAGGTGGAGGTGATTGATAAGTAGGCGGTGGAATTTGGTAGGAAGGTGTGGATGTTTGGAAATTTGGAGTGGGATGATATTTGAGTGGAGGTATTGGGTAAGTTTGGTATTTGACATGTGATTTGGTTCTCTGTGCAACCATCACGGTGCCTACGTCCCTTTTCTTGGATGCACCACCAGACTGTAGAGCCTTATTGGTAGCTTGCAGGGCTTCAAAGATTGTAACGATTCCACTTTTGATACCTTCCTCGATCCTTTCTCCTAGCTTGATGATGTCAGAAAATTTATGGTTTTCGATCAACATCAGTCTTTCATAATATTGTGGATCATGAGTCCGGACAAAAAACTTGTTCATTTGTTCTTCCTCCAAAGCAGGTCGAACCTTAGTAGCCTCTGATCTCCAATGAGTGGCATACTCGCGGAATGTTTCTATGGGCTTTTTCTTTAAATTCTGAATGTAAAACACATCTGGTGCATTTTCCATGTTGAACTTGAACCTATCCATGAAGTCGGACGCCATACTAACCCATTTTGACCACTTATTTGGGTCTTGGATAATGTACCAAGACACAGCATCTCCTTTTAGGCTCCTTATGAAAAGCTTCATGTGGATATTCTTGTCTTTTCCCACTCTGACCAGCTTGTCGTAGTATGTCCTCAAGTGAACCATGGGATCTCCTGTATCATCAAACATTTCGAACTTGGGAGGTTTGTACCCATCGGGTAGTTCGACATCAGGCTGTATGCATAGATCTTCATAGTTTAGCCGCTCAATTCCCTTACTTCCTTTAACACTTTGAATTTTGGTGGTCAACTTCTTAAGCTCTTCGGCCAGATTTTTGATGAGCAAGTCCTTATCATTGGACTCGGGTGTGCTTGAGATGGGCCGGGTAGAAAGTTACACAGTCTCCATATAGATGGGGTTATTGTGTTGAGTGTGGCAGTGGTCATTTGTATAGTTCAACGGTTCCGGCAGTGGAGTAGTGTTGGGAGTGTGACAAGTATTGCAGTAGTGGTGAGGAGCGGGCTGCTTTGGGATGTTTTGTGGAGGTATGAGATTCAGAGTATTTGGGAAGGTAACTTCTGGAGCGGTAAGGGAAAATGACAGACTTGCCAGATTCCAGACTTGATCAAGCTCTTCTTAGAATTTCAGTAGTTTTTGTTCTATATGAGAGGCATTTTACTTGGAGACCATAACACTACGAGTGACCTCTACCCGTTTAGCTGAGTTGTTTGAATCTTCCATTCTTCTTTTGCTTTTGTGCATGACAGGACTGGGAGGAGGAGTAGGTGGAGGGCCCCGAGATCTTGTAAAATATGCTGATGTTGTCAGAGTTCATGAACTAACTTTTGGGGAGGGGAATAAACAAAAAGTAAAAATAAAAGGTGATAAGTCAGTAAGGATCATAAGATAAAAAATGTTTGCGATATTAAAACATTTAGTGCAGGAAATATAAAGCGTGTCCTAATTTTGGCGGACCTCGTTGTGCCCAAGGTAGGCCTAGCGACAAATTGATTTGGAGAAGTTAGAATGATAAATGCCTCATTTTATTGATAAAAAGGTAGATGAATCCCAAGACGACACTAAATAACAGGAAATAAAATGTCACTAGTGGCCATGGGCCTTATTACATTTCTCAAAGCAAAAGGGAAAAACTGCTATCTATTTTGTCCCAGAAGGACCTTCCCCAGACTTGGCAGTGTTAGCTCCCCCGAATAGCTCTCCCAGCTCGCGTAGTCCTAGCAGCAAGTAAGCCCTGTCCAGATGCCCGCCTTCATTTCCTTCAGCAACCCGGCAATCTTCGACCCTCTTCAGAAACTTCTTTTCCAGTTCCACTATACCCCTCTGCAAACAAACCAGTCTTTTATTGGCGCTGACAGCCATATCCTTCCATTCTTCAATTAGTTTTTGATTGGCTTCTTGTATTTCACGATGCTCGTTTTCATATTCCTGCATCCTCTTGCGTAGTTGGTTGTATTTTACTTGTGCTTCAGTCTTTTCATCAATGATCCTGTGAACTCGAACAAACCCGGGCTAACCCAAATCATTGTGATTGTCCTCCAGGCAGCCTAAATAGTGTGGGGTACAACTAGCATGGTAGCGATCTGGTTCGATGGTGTCTTTTCCCAATACAATTTTGCAATGCCACGTATGCTGAGCCTGGCACCTGTATGGACAATCGTCATTATGGAAGTCAGCTCGAAAGTGACTCATCTTGTCAACCCTTGGTATAACCTGCTTCCTACCAGCCTGTCTCAAAACTCGGATAGGGACATAAGGGTAGGTTCCTCTCAAACCGATCAATATCAGAAATGGTGCATCCCTGGACCGGACGATGAATTCTTCAGTTGGGAACTACTCGAATATCTATTGTACTCAGTCCTCAGTCAAATTATCAAAGAATTCGACCCATTCTCGAGCATTCTCTAGTTGGGCGAACATGTTGGGCATGTAATTCATTCGCTTTGAGTGATGAAAGGAGATATGAATATCCCAGTCTCTACGACGGTTTTCCTTTCGGTACTCACCCCTTTGGAGATATTCCATGAGCCAAAGTTGAAGTAGAAAATTACAACCCTCAAAATGTTTGGCTCCCTGTTAGCACCTCTCTAGGGCTCGGTATATTTCTGCAATGATCATTGGCACAAGACTGAATAGTTGTTTGTCGATTCCTTCTATTAGAGTTTTGGTGACCATAGCTAGACTGGTATAGATTCTTGCTTTCTTCATTGGAAACAATATCATTCCCAAGAAACAGAACATGAAGACAAAGACCCTTCGATGAATATGCCCTAATGATGTAAGGGCGAACTCGTCAGGATAAGTACGGTTAGATTTGTTGTGACCGTACCTCTCGTACAAGTAGTCAAAGGGAATGTACGACTCTTTCAAACATGTCAAGTCTGGATTCTTCTTTAGACCCATCATTTTGAGAAAACCTCTACCCTTGCGATTTTCTGGCATCAACAAACCCAGAGTTTCCCATGGTATTCTAGCCAGTCCTCCTATTTCCTCAAGCAATGGTGTCATATCAATGTCTCCAAAGCGGAATACCTACCTATCACAATCCCAAAATAGAGTGGGAGCTTCTATGATTTTGTTGTTGGGTCGAATTTCTAGGAGAGAAGGTAGGTTTCCTAGATACTTCTTGACAAGAGCCTGATCGCTGGAATAAAGATCTCGCCACCAGTTTAGCAATTTAGGGTGGATGTTGCTGACCATGCCGAATCCGGGGACTTCGTGCCTCATTTTTTGAAGACAAAAGGTTAGGCCCTTACCCCTTCCGGACTTGACTATTTAATATCAACAATTAGCATAACAAGCACTTAGTTCTCCAAATCCACAGAACATGACAAGGTTCGTTTGGGTATCAGGGAAACCTAGTGGACTTTGGACGAGACTATCTTAAAGAGTCATTATGCGGACAACATAACTGACTCGGGTAGGTTTGACCATGATGCACGCATAATTTAGAGAGAAATTATTTCTATAGGGTTTTAGACTGGTACCCTTGTGTGGACATCTCAAGAGGGAAAGGCGCGGAACTGTTGACGGCACCGTTGATCGACTAGTTTTACCGAAAATATGTCTTTGCCGGATTTAGGGGATGATAATATCGGAAGGGTGCAACCACTCATTATAAGCGTTGCTATCGTATTTGGTCTGGCATGAGTGGAATGTGATATTGAATATGCAGTTACAATAATTAACAAGTTGTCACGTATTTGCACGTTCATAAAGGAATAATTACAACAGTTTCTCATAATTTACAATAGCATTAAAGGAAAGCGATAAAGGAAGGCATTAAGAGAAATAAAGAAAAGAAACAAAGAGCCAAGTCAGTTTCATAGTAGAAGAAGGAGTAAATACTTAAAGGCACTTAAACAATTAAAGACATATAAAGAAGCATAAAGTCACAAATAGCATGAAATGGTAAAATCCTTAAAAAAATCCCCATCAGAGTCGCCATGCTGTAGATGTTCCTTTTATCTCGAAAAATCGGGTTTATGACATTTGGGCGGACTACTCGTTTCCTTTTGAGAATTGGGTTTGAATTGAAGAGTTACCACCTAATGATTCAATGCATTAGGACACTTGGAAGGAATTTTATTTAGAAAACCAGAGATAGGGTAAGGGCTTGAAATTATCCCGAGGGGAAGGTGTTAGGCACCCCTCGAAATCCACTAGTGTGGTTCCCGACAATGCTATAATTGTGACTTTACATACAAAAAACAAGTAAACAAGCAACAATTGCAAATATGATGTAGTTTTTGCATAATGGTTGCAAGCAATTGAAGTAAAAGAAGTTAAAGAAGCTGAGGTTTGAGAAGAAAGCAGTTTTTTGAAGTTCTAAAAATTAACAAGTAAATGGGGGGAGGGGGGGTTTCACATAATTGATGCAAGTAATTGAAGTAAAAAAAGGTTAAAGATGCTGACAATTGAGCAGTTTCTTTTAAAAATTCTGAAAATATAAACAAGTAAAGGGAAGGGGTCCTAGGTTATAAATAATATGGATCCCTCGCACAACACCCGGTAACCGTTTATACACGTGGGTGTTATCGCATGGTCATCATATCCATATCTACCCTTTCCCACCCCGTTAAAGTATTAAAACGCAGAATAGTCTAGTTTTCCTATTGCATGCTACTACCCACCCCAATCCTATCAGTCCCGGAGGTATTTGGGTACTAGTAATCCTAAAGGGAAGGGATGTGAGGTTTTATAGTTTTAAAGGACAAAATTCTAAGGCGATAATCAAAACATATATGTAACAGATATGGGGAAAAACACATAATAGATAGAAAGGGCTAGACAAACCTCCTAGAGAAACATATAGTTTAGTATGTCTTTACATGTACTAATTAGGGTCTATTTAAACTTAAGAGCTGCGACGGACTGATATATTACATATTTAAGATAAGAAGCCCAAATCAGGCCTGCATGCTGGTTGTAATTATAAGACCTGGTTTTAGTTATAAGTTATCATATGGCTTGCCTAAGCGTTAAATGAAACCTATAGATATGATCTCTATTAGTTCAGAAAAGAGGTATACTAATTTAGGAAAAGAAGCTGTCAATTACAGGAGTATAAATTCTACGGTCGTTATTGTTGCTACTGGTTTTAGACTTAAAAGCGGATGGACGATTCAGATTTAGTTGCTAGTTTCTATAGGCATGCTCTCTAGGTGTTACTAATTTTTAGACTTAATCGAAACAAAAGTGCAGAAAGTCCTATAGGCATGGTATCTAAATGTTGGTAGTTGTTTAAACCTATTAAACATGTTTGCCTAATGATAGATGCAAATGTAAAAATTCAGGAAGTCCTATAGACATGTTCTCTATATAATGCAGAAATGCAGAACCTATAGACATGGTTTCTATATGAAATGCAGAACCTATATACATGATTTCCATGTGAAATGCATAACCTATAGACATAATTTCTATATGAAATACAATAACGAAAGTTGAAAGCAGGATATAAGTCCAGGAAAATGCTAATCACCTATGAACATGATATATGTCCCTTTTTGCATGCATGATTCACCCTCCCCCTTTTTACTAAAAGCCCCAATAGTTATTACAAGTTATTACATCCCCGAATGAATAAGAAAATGTAAAATTACATCAGAGAAGCTAAAAATTTTACTATCAAGGAGCGCCTAATTCATATTTCCTGCCTGAAGCATGAAATAAACCAATTCCAAAGACCAAAATCCAAAGCCTTTCTCATTTGGGTGTGTCAGAGTTCCCAAGAGCCTCATGGAGTCCGGGCAGTGCTTACACCCAAATACAAGATTAAGTCATAGTGCAGTATGGAAGAGCCAGCCCTCAAGTATCCAAGTTCAGAGGGAGCTCAAGGTCCCAAGGCAAGGCTCACAGGAGGGGGGCAGAACATAGAAACTAGGAATGAGTGTAAGTGCAAAGAGGGTGGTGATACCCAATTTTTCCCTATGTATTTTTCATATATTAAATACTTTCAAAATAACATATATGCTTATTAAGCATGCATATATGTTAAGGTCTGCGTACATATTACCCTCCACAGAGCCCAGTTGTGTGATCATACTGGGCCGTTGTTGTTGTTGCATATTAAGCATGCCTAAGGATTTTAGTATTTTTCCCAACTATTTAAAAGATATTTTAAATCAATTTTTGTCCATTTTAGCAGTACAAAATCAGTAATTATTCCCAAAATTATCAATTTTGGTGAATAATTTTTTTATTCCCACTTTTATACCAAAATATAGTTAAGGTGATTTTTGTACATTTTTACAAATTTATTTGGTATTTTAAATGCTAAATTGCATATAATTGTAATTCTATTCTATTTTTAGTTTAATAGCATTTTATTATAAAAATTGTTTCCAATATTTTTTAAATTAATATTTATATGTTATTAACTGACTCAGTGCTTTTTATTTACTTTTAAAATTATTTTTACTATTTTTATAAAAATAAAAGGGAAAACTAGCTATTTAACATTTAGCCTCATTTCTTTGCAATTACAGCCTATTTACATTTCAATTTTAGCCCTCAATTGACCCAATACTAACCAAAATTGGACCGGCCAAATTCCAATTTTACCCAACCCCTTAACCCATTTATTTAACCCGCACAGATTTTCTTTCAATCTAGGCTGTTAATTATTTTGATCAACGGCCAGGATCACCCCTTTCCTTTTTAATTCACAAACCATACCCTAATCCCCTTATTTCGTTTGGTCCGCCGCCTTTGAATAATTTCCTCTCTCAAAACACTCTCGAAGGTTCTCCAGAACCCTAGTCGTGTCTGACCCTTTTTCCACCATACTTTCACCGGAATCCATGGCTTCTCAGGCCATGGATAGTTTGTACTCAACCCCCGCCCCCGCCCCCCTCCACCATTAAACCCTGGGTGTTCGAAGTGTTGAGGTCTAACCTCGATTGTTCTCTTTCAAATCTTCTCAGAGCTATAGTTCTATAGCCTCTCAGGCCTGTGCTTCAGCGTATTCAAGCAGTAAGGCCCTGATTCTACCCTCTAACTCAAGATCGGGCTTTCTTCCAAGCCTTTCTCATTTCTAGGGTTTCTCCGAAATCCTAAACTATTCGAGGTTTTTCTTTGTTTGTTTTCTTAGATCTATGATATATTTGTGTTCTATTGGAAGTGTAAAGTATTTTCCCCAATCTTTCTTTCAAAAATTGCTTCTCTTCGATTTAGGGTTTTTGAAAGATTTCCAAAACATCTTTCTGATTCTTTTCTTTATGTGTGTTTGTCTATATTATGCCCGTGTGTTTTCTTTTCTACCATGCATGTGTTGTTCTTCTGCTTTTCTTTCTACTATGCATGACTCTCTTGTACTTAGACTAGGCTTGCGTTTCAATCTTTGTTATGGTTTTCTATCTGTTCTTTGCTACATTTTTCAGTATTCTTCAACTGTATGTGTTCCTGCGAGTTCTTAAGTTTGTTTGCCTTTACTGAACTTCTGTTTGAGTTCTAAACATGCTTCCTTTACTGTTTCTTAAGTTTACATCACTTTTTCTCCTTTCTAAACTTGCTTAAGTTCCGAGATTTTCTCAAACATTTTCTTTATGCTTTCAAACTTGCTATCATGTCTGTTGGTTTCCCATGAGTCCCTAAAAGAGACCTCTGAGTCTGTTTCAATGGCTTGCCTTCTCATCTCTATGTCTGGCTTGAGTGGAAAACCCTAGGAGTTGGGGTTTTTGGCAAGTCTGATTTGGTGTTAAGACTTGGGGTTCTACTTTGAAACCCTAAACACTCAGACCCATTCTGAGTCTATGAATTGGACATGAACCTTTTTATGACTTTTTCTATGATAGTCTTTTCTAATTAACATGACAACTCTTTTTTGTTTGACATGCATGTGTGCTTTATATATGAGAAATTCTTCCTTCAAGATGGTTTTTTCCAACTTATGATTGATTCCGAATTCCTTTTAGTAAGGTCTGATTGATTGTTATTGATTTCCCATAAGTAAAACTATTTCCTCTCTATTCCTAACTTGGTTCAATTTAACAAAGCCTGCAATTTTGATTTTACTGGCTGTATGATTGATTCCCTTTCATTACTTTCACAAACCGTGTTACTCTCAAATTCTTTCCTTAAATAGACTACTGTCTATTTACCCTTTTTGTGTTACTTTGGAAAAGATTTCAATCAAATTGTTTCCTTAATTGTCTTCTACCCGTTTGAAATCAGAATGCCTTAACTAAAGGGAGATTTTATGTGATTGATTGCAAAACTATTTCTTGCCTTTCTTACTTGCCTTCTGTACTATAAAAAGGGACTACCCTTCTGCACTTTGAAAACTCAGAATTCAATACTTTTACACACCTTCAGCTTACATTACTCACCTCACACTCTCAATTTCAATACTTTCACATTCTCATCTGAGTTTCTTCTGGTTGTTTGCTTGCAATTTCGGCTTTACTACTGCTTTTTCTCTTCTTATTTCGAAAACTGGTATGTCTTAATTTAGTTTCATCCATCATACCAATGTGTTTATTTACTGCTTCTGCAATCTTGTTTACTTTATTGTCTATGTTCAGTGATTAATCTGTATGTTATTCTCTTTGCACCTATTTTCTGGTGTGAATCCCTATACCCCTATTCCCCTCTATGTGTTTAAGTTAAGGTTCAGGCATCGCAGTATCCAAATTGATACTCATGTTTGGACCTGATCCTCAATGGATCCTAACTCCCAAACAAATGTGGCTAATAGGCTGGTTAGGGGTATGCCAGCACTCCCAATTGCTGGGTATGACCACCAGCCTGCCATGACCTTCCCAGAATCCACTCTATTGCACTTACACTTATTCCTAGTTTCTAAGTTCTGCCCCCTCCTATGAGCCTTGTTTTGGGACCTTGAGTTCCCTCTGAACTTGGACGTTTGAGGGCTGGCCCTTCCACACTGCACTTTTATTTAATTCTACAATTTTTTTGTGTGTAAACACTGCCCGGAGTTCATGAATCTCCTAGGAACTCTTACACACCCAAAAAATGAGAAAGGCTTTGGAAATCGGATCTTTGGAGTTGGTTTATTTCATATTTCACACCAGGAGTCTGAATTAAGCTCTCTTTGGTTGTACATTAGTTTTTGATGTAATTTTACTTTTCTTTATTCATTCTGGGTTGTAATAATTTGTAACAACTTATGGGGTTTATAGTGAAAAGGGGAGGGTTACTCGTGAATGCATGCAGGTAGACATCATGTTCTTAGGCATTTATTCTTGCAATCACATCCTTCTTTTCATTTATGCATTTCATATAGAAATCCTGCCTATAGTTCTGCACTTATGCATTACATATAGAAATCCTGCCTATAGTTCTACACTTATGCATTTCATATAAAAATCCTGCCTATAGTTCTGCACTTATGCATATATAGATACCATGTATTTAAGGTTATGCAGATATAGATACCATGTATTTAAGGTTCTGCACTCATATAGATACCATGACTGTAGGCTTTTGTATTCTTGCATCATATAGATAACATGTCTATAGGAACTTTTAAATTCTGCTTTTGCATCTATCATTAGGCAAATGGTTTATAGGTTTAAAATAAGAAAATTGTATTCTAGATACCATGCCTATAGGACTCTCGCACTTCTATAAACGTTTTAAAATCAATCACGCCTAGAAAGCATGTCTATAAGGTTACTCAACTGAATTTGAATCCAGCCTAAAACTAGTAATATCGATACTCAACACTTGCAGAGTTTATGTTTGTCTATAATCAGCAAGCTTTCTCTAAAATCAGTATACTTCCGCATTGCTAGATAGTATTCCTATTGGTCTCACCTAGGCAAGCCATTAGGTAATTAATTAACTACACCAGTCATTAATAATTACAACCAGCAGGCATGCCTAATTCGGACTTCTTATCTGAAAATAGGTGATAAATCATCCACGCCTTAACGTTTTATGTTTAGTTAAAGACCCAATCAGTATCTAAAAGACATGCTAAAACTATATGCTTCTTTGTTTTAAGGAGGTTTTGCTTGAGCCCTGTTTGTTTATATGTTTCCCCATACTTGTCATATATGTTTTGATTGTCGACTTAGACTTTTATCCTTTTAAACTCTAGAAGCCATTTCTCCCTCCCCTTTAGGACTAGTAGTCCCTAATACCTCTGGGCTGATAGGATTGGGACGGGCAATAAGTAACGAGACCATTCCGCAATTTAATACCTTAACGGGGTAGGTAAGGGTATACATGGATATGATGACCACGCAATAACACCACGTGTATAAATGGTTACCGGGTGTTGTGTGGGTGATCCATGTTATTTATAAACCTAGGACCCCCCCCCTCCCTTTTTACCTGTTTACCTTTTTTTAGAATTTTAAAGCTGTTTAGTTTTCAGTTTCTTTAACTTCAATTACTTTCACCAATTACGCAAAATCTCTCTTTTACTTGTCTGATTTTCAGTACTATTTCCTTCCCAAACTTCCGCCTCTTTCTCTTCTTTTTTTGATTACTTGCAACAATTATTTGAACCCTTCCCCTTTACTTATGTGTCTTTTTTTTAATTATAAAACTGCCTTCTTCCAAATTTCAGCACTCTTTAAACTTCTTGTACTTCAGTTATTTGCAACCATTATGTGAAAGCTGTCTAGAATTTACAATGTTTGCTTGTTTACTTGTTGTTTGTATATAAAGTCATAATTGTAGCATGTCGGGAACCACACTAGTGGATATTGAGGGGTTCCTAACACCTTCCCCTCGAGATAATTTCAAGCCCTTACCCAATCTCTGATTTTCTAAATAAAATTTCATTTTTTTAGTGTCCTAATGAACTTAATCATTAGGTAGAGACTTTGTGAATTGCAAACCCAATTCCCAAAAGGAAAAGAGTTGTCCCTCCAAAAGTCGTAAACCCGATTTCGCTAGAAAAAGGGGGCAGCGCCAGCATGGCGACTCCGCTGGGAAAATCTTTAAGGCTTTTACCATTTCATGCTATTTGTGACTTTATGCTTCTTTACATGTCTTTACTTGTCTTTAAGCATTTATTCTTTATTCTACTACGAAACTGACTTGGCTTTTCGTTTCTTTTCTTTAATTTTTTCCTTTATCGCTTTCCTTCAATGTTGTTGTAAATTATGAAAAACTATTGTAATTACTACTTTATGAACGTGGAAATACATGAAAAATTGTTAATTATTGTAACTGCATTTTTCAACATCATATTCCACTCGTGCCAAACAAAATACCATAGCAACGCTTATAATAAGTGGTTGCGCCCTTCCAATATTATTACCCCTAAATTTGGCAAAGGCGTATATGCGGTAAAACCAATCGATCAACGGTATAGTCGACGGTTCCGTGCCTTTCTCTCTTGAGTTGTCCGGTCAAGGGTACCAGTCTAATACCCCATAGAAACCCTACTCTGTTTAATTGTGCATGCATCATTGTCAAATCAAGCTGAATCAATTATGTTGCCCGCATAATGACTCTTTAAGATAGCCTTTTCCAAAGTCCACTGGGTGTCCTTGAAAAACAAACGGACACTACCACGTTATGTGCATTCATTTGGAGAACTAAATGCTTCTTATGCCGATTATTGATATTTAATAGTCGAGTCTGGTGGGGGTAGGGTCTAACCCTTTTGTTTTGCAGAAAATGAGGCATGAGTTCCCTAACTTCGGTATGGTTAGCACGCCCTCACTCTTGCTGACCTGGTGGAGGAATCTCCCATCAAGTGACCAAATCAATGAATGGATAGAGAGGGTCACCAAGGCTAGAAAAAAGTTGGAATATCTGGAATACAGTCTGCTGGAATTAAAAGGAAAAGTGAGGAAGAGAGTCACCGACTGCCAGAACGCTGAGGGAAGCGAAGAAGAACGCCTGGCAAAGGAATTTTTACTGGAGAATATGCATGAACTGGAGGATTTGATCAACGAGAGCATTCAGCCTGGGGAAGGTCCTTCTGGGACCAAATAGATAGGAATTTACCTTTCCGTTTATGAATGTAATAAGGCCGATGGCCACTAGTGACATTTTTATTTCCTGTTATTTAGTGTTGTTTTGGGATTCCTCTTATTTTTTATCAATAAAACGAGGCATTTAGCATTATAAGATATCCAAATTTACTTGTCGCTAGGCCTACCTCGGGAACAACGAGGTCCCCAAAATTAGGACACACTTTATATTTCAGCAATATGTGTTTAAATATTGCAATATTTTTTCCTTATAATCCTTACTAACTTATCACCTTTTGCTTTTTCTTTTGTTTATTCCCCTCCCCAAAAGGTTAGTTCGTGGACTCTGGCAACATCGGCATATTTTACAAGATCCAGGGACCCTCCACCTACTCCTCCTCCCAGTCCCGTCAAGCACAAAGGCAAAAGAAGAATGGAAGATTCAAACAACTCAGCTGAACGGTTAGAGGTCACTCATAGTTCCATGGTCCCCAAGGAGAATGCCTCTCAAATAGAACAAAAAGTTACTGAAGTTCCAAGAAGTTCTTGATCAAGTTCGGAATTTGGCAAGTCGGTCATTTTCCTTTGCCGCCTCAGAAGTTACTCATAATCCCATACCTCCACAAAATGTGCCAAACCATCCCGTTCCTCACCACCACTGCAATATTTGGAACACTCTCAACAACACTATGTTGCTCATCGCAGAACAATTAAATTCCATAAATAACCACTGCCACAACCAACACAACACCCCCATCTATGTGGAAACTGTGCAGTACCCTACTCAACTCATCTCAAGCACACCCAAGTCCGATAATAAAGACTCGCTCATCAGAAATTTGGGTGAATAGCTTAAGAAGCTGACTACCAGGATCTAAGGTGTTGAAGGTAGTAAAGGAATTGAGGGGCGAAACTTTGAAGGTCTATGTATACATCCCAATGTTGAACTGCCCTAGGGGTACAAACCTCCGAAGTTCGAAATGTTTGATGGTACAGGGGATCCCAGGGTTCACTTGAGAAAATACTGCTACAAGCTGGTCGGAGTAGGAACAGACGAGAAGATCCGCATTAAGATTTTCATGAGCAGCCTGAAAGTAGATGCTCTGTCTTGGTACACTAGCCAAGACCCAAAAAAGTGGTCAAACTGGGTTAGTATGGTGTCTGACTTCATGGACAGGTTCAGGTTCAATATGGAAATGCATCGGATTTGTTTGACATTCAGAATTTAAAGAAGAAACCACAGAGATGTTCCGCGAGTATGCCACTCGTGGGAGATCAGAGGCTGCTAAGGTTCGACCTGCATTAGGGGAAGAACATATGAACAAGTTTTTCGTCCGTGCTCAGGATCCACAATACTATGAAAGATTGATGCTGATTGAGAATAATAAGTTTTCTGACATCATCAAGCTAGGAGAAAGGATTGAAGAAGGTATCAAGAGTGGTATGGGTACGAACTTTGAAGCTTTGCAAGCCACCAACAAGGCTCTACAATTCAGTGGTACATCTAAGAAGAGGGATGTCAGTGCCGTAATGGTTTCATAGAGAACCAAATCACCTGTGAAATACCAAACCTACCCGATATCTCCACTTACATATCAACCCACTCCAAATTTCAAAACACTCGCACCTTCCTACCAAACTACACCACCTACCTATCAATCGCCTCCACCTCCTACATACCAACTTGTTTCACCCAGATATTCCCAACACACACACGTCTACCAAGCTTACAACACTCAACCATCCCACTATCAATCACCTCCTACTCGGTAAAACTTTCCTAGACCTCGACCAAATTTCGACCGCAGACCTCCTAAACTGTATACCGTCATTGCTGAACCAATCGACCAGCTGTATGAAAGACTCAAAGTTACTGGTTATGTCACCCCTATCCCTGCCATAACCCCTAAAAACCCTTCCCAATGGGTCAACCAAAATAAAACATATGCATACCATTCTGGCATGAAAGGGCATACCATTGATGAATGTCGTTCCCTAAAGGATAAGATCTAGGCTTTGATTGACAACAAGATCATCGTGGCGAAAGAGCCTACTCAAAATGTCTGCAATAACCCTCTACCAGACCACAAGGGTGGAGGTGTTCATATGATTAAAGTAGAGGATGATTGGGATCCCAAAGGATCAATCAGTTTGACCACAGAAGGTGACGATTCAAAGAAACCAACAGTCACCCTTAATCCAATTGTAGTTCAAATTCAGCCTTCTGTAGATGCCGAGGTGAACATGTCTATACCACTTGAGTTTGAAACACTAGCCTCCGCAAAGATGCCACACCAATTGAGGTCGAGTTTGGATCCCCAAAGGCGCCTAAGCCATTTGAAGTTGTTGTATTACCTTCCAAAGAAAGGGTGACTATTCAAGTAGCAATAATAGAGTAACACCATTCCACACAAAATCCATACCATGGGACTACACAGCTGAGGCAAGAAAGAAAGGGAACGCCAAGTTCGGGAAAGCAGTTGCAGCATAGGGTATGACAAGAACCGGCTGGGTTTATACCCCAGAACACTTGGTTGAGTCTAATAAACAGACCTCCGGTCGACAAGCTATCGCTGAAACTGGGTCCGATGACCTCTGGAGAAAGATACAAGCAAAGGAATACTTAGTCATTGATCAGCTGAACAAAACACCGGCACATATTTTTATCCTCGCTTTGCTACAGAGTTTCGATGCACACAAAAATGCCTTGTTAAGAGTGCTAAGTGAGGCATATGTACCCAACAATATCACTGGAGGAGAAATGGCAAACATGGTAGGTCAAGTGTTGGAGAGTCACAAAATCACCTTCCACGAAGATGAGCTGCCGCCGGAAGGATTGAGTCACAAAAAGGCATTGCACATCACTGTGCAGTGGGAAGATTATTGTATTACCAGGATCCTGGTCGATGGAGGGTCCAATCTCAATATTTTTCCGTTGGTAACACTCAGGACATTGGGAAAAGGTTTGCATGAAATCAAGGATGGGGCCATCAGCGTTAAGGCCTTCGACGGTTCTCAAAGGTCTACTATTGGGGAAATTATCTTACGTTTGAAAATAGGTCCGACTTGGTTTGATGTTGATTTTCAAGCAATAGACGTGTCGGCGTCTTACAATCAACTGTTGGGACGTCTATGGATTCATGTCGTCGGGGACGTGGCATCAACACTACATCAGGCAGTGAAATTTGAGAAGAATCACTAGGAGGTGATCATTTATGGTGACGGTAGCAACCCCATATATAGCCGCCAGACCATCCCAGCAATTGGAGGAAGAAGAAGAATAGGTGGGGAAACTTATCACCACATGGAACGAGTCAACGCCATCGATAAAGATAAATGGTGGAACAACAAAATTGAAAGCATACTGAACTGGAGCAGGTATGAACCTGGCAAGGGACTTGGCAAGAATCTCTAAGAAATCGCTAAGCCCATAAAGCTCAAGAAGCACGACACCACCTTCAAATTGGGATATGAGTATACCTGGAAAGAATTCAGGGAATGGTTGCCACCCTAGCGCGGTCCTAACTATCCATTGGAGCAGCCGATACCCCATATGAGCAGACTTTTCAACCACCCGAAGTCATATATGGGTCAGAAGAAGAGGAAGCATTAGCAGCAATAAGGATCTTGTTCCTGGAAGATGATGATATGGACTATTGTGTCATTTTTGAGGAGGAGGGGGAAGAAGGCCCTTCCATACAGGCTGTAAATAGAGGAGCACGCCTCGACAACTGGACCGTTAGAACCACCAGAGCCCGGCATGCCTCGGGGTAGCATGGCCGAACAAAGCACCACACACTATTTTGTTTTTCACTAGTTTATTTTCCTTTCACATATTTATTTTTCGCAAGAAAGAGCTCCAATGTTCAAAACATTTATGGAATTTATTAAAGTATTTCAATTTTCTGCTAAATCGAACTCTTATTATTTTCTCTCATTACTTTACTCATACAACATTACTATTACTTATTTTGATGAACCAATGACTGTGACATGCAATGAGACAACGCAACAAATAGACATAGATACTTAGGAATATGGTAGAAAAGCATAAGCAGTGGCATGAGAAGCTATCATTTACCTTATTGGGGTATCGCACCATAGTCCATACATCAACTGGTGCAACTCCATACATGCTGGTTTACGGTACAGAAGCAGTCATTCTCACCGAAGTGAAGATTCCCTCCCTAAGGATCATACAGGAAGCAGAACTCGACGATGCAGAATGGATGAAGAGCCGTTACGTAAAGTTAGCCCTCACAGATGATATAAGAATGAATGTAGTTTTCCATGGTTAGCTTTATCAGAACAGAATGACTAGAGCCTTCAACAAGCGAATCAGACCAAGACGGTTCACACTAGGGCAGCAGGTGTTAAAGAAGATTTTTCCGCATCAAGATGAAGCCAAAGGGAAGTTCTCTCCCAACTGGCAGGGTCCATACATGGTTCACTGGCTTCTAACAGGAGGAGCCCTCAAACTTGCAGAAATGGACGAAGAAGTTTGGCCAAAACCAATCAATGCATATGCAGTCAAACGATACTATCTATAACCATTTATGATTACCTTATGTAATTTGAACTACATCTGACCTAATTCCCGTTTAAGAGGGGATACGTAGGCAGCCTTATGGGTTCGGTCACAATTCAATAAAATATTCATTT
>MU764322.1:9485-45463 GCA_026770625.1 Nicotiana glauca | reverse complement strand
CCCCCGTAATTGGAAATTGGGCCAGAATTTTAAGGAGGGCCCTTAAAATTCTGAAGTAGCTTCAGCCGATGATCGCAAGCAACCGTCAGAAACAGCACCCCAGTAAACTGGGGCAAAATTTTTAGGAGCACCCTTAAAATTCCGAAGCAAGAGAGGCTGCAATGTCCTGAACCACGTCATAGTCATCGGTTCATCTAAATACTATTTCTTAATTGTATACTCATGTCATATTTTTTACAAACTCACGCATGTCTATTACAAAAATTACTCTATTAAGCAACACTACCCCAAGGATGCCCACAGTATCACCAAATCAGAGCCAAATCGATCAAGCAAAGGCAGTGGGGACACGAACTAACCATTCCCTTTAAAAAACTCACGAAATTTCTTTTGATGCAGGCACCAAAGTCACAAGCTTATATATTACGCACTCCTACTGCTCAGGAATACGACTCTCAAAATTATCGCTTCACAACCACTACACGCATACAATATCCCCAACAGCCAGAATATCACAATCAACAACTAGCTATCAACCATCAACTAAGAAATATTTTACTGTTCATCTTTCATCTTTTTCATAAGGCTACTATTCTGCCTTTCGAGGTTAAGCTCTACCTCTATTTGCATTTTCCGCATTGCATAAAGCTACTCTTCTGCCTTCCGAGGTTAAGCTCTACCTTCATTTCCATTTCCTGCGTTGCATAAGGCTACAATTCTGCCTTCTAAGGTTAAGCTCTACCTCCATTTACATTTCACGCATTGCATAAGGCTACTATTCTGCCTTCCGAGACTAAGCTCTGTCTCCATCTACATGGCTGAAATATCGCCATTTCGTTTAAATCCTGCATCGGCTGAAAGATCGCCATTTTATTTAAATTTTGCATGGCTAAAATATCACCACTTTATTTAAATCCCGCATCGACTGAAATATCGCCATTTTTTATATATTTTGCATGGCTGAAATATCGCCACTTCACTTAAATCTTGCATCGGCTGAAATAACGCCACTTCATTTAAATCTTGCATCGGCTGAAAGATTGCCATTTTATTTACATTTTGCATGGCTGAAATATTGCCACTTCATTTAAATCCCGCATCGGCTGAAAGATCGCCATTTTTTGAAAATTTTGCATGGCTGAAATATTGCCACTTCACTTAAATCTTGCATCGACTAAAATATCGACACTTCATTTAAATCTTGCATCGGCTGAAAGATCGCCATTTTATTTACATTTTTTGCATGGATAAAATATCATCACTTTATTCAAATCCTGCATCGGCTGAAATACCGCCACCTCATTTATACTTTGCATCGGCTGAAATATCGCCACATTTTGAATTTCATGGGCTGAAAGATCGCCAAATTATCCAAGGGCGTCATTGTTCGGAGGCACCATCTTCATAGTCCGAAAACACCATGCCATGGCCTGAGGACCTATTTTTATCTTTTGCATATCATTATTCAAAGGCATCATGGTTCGGAGGCATCATTCTCCTAGCCCGAGAACATCATTTCATAGCCTATGAATCCTCTATTATTTGCTTCATGGCCCAGGAAATCATGGTCGGAGGATGTCATCCTAACCGTCCAAAGACAGCATTCACGGTCCAACGGGAACTTGCATCACGTTTAAATTTATGCACAATATATGTTCGTATTGCTCATTTGCAGGTAAACCAGTGACCAACGCCTATCCCAGCAGGAGAGATACCGCTCCGATTCCCACAGCCCTACTAGACTCTTAACCACACCGCCCCAACCCGAATATCTTGTCCGTTCTTGAAAATATCTCTATCGGCATATTCTGCTGACGGATCTTGAACTACATATGGCCTGATTCCTGTAAGACCGGGGATATGTAGGCAGCTCAGGAACCAGAGCACGGTCAATTTCTTCAAACCACTCCGTTCGGTCAAAATTGGCCATCATATCTTTACCCGACAACTCTTCCATCTTTCCCGGGTAAAGAGGGGCAGTTGTTGATACCCAATTTTTTCCTATGTATTTTTCATGTACAATATACTTTCAAAATAACATATATGCATATATAAGTATGCCTAAGGATTTTAGTATTTTTCCCAATTTTTTAAATTAATTTATTGTCTATTTTAGTATTACAAAATCAGTAAGTATTCCCAAAATTATCAATTTTGGTGAATAATTTATTTTATTCCCACCTTTATACCAAAATATAGTTAAGGTGATTTTTGTACATTTTTACAAATTTATTTAATATTTTAAAAGCTAAATTGCATATAATTGCAATTCTAGCCTATTTTAAGTTTAATAGCATTTTAATTATAAATATTGGTTTGAGTATTTTTTTTAATTTACTATTTATGTGTTATTAACTGACTCAGTTCTTTTAATTTGATTTTAAAATCATTTTTTCTATTTTTATAAAAATAAAAGGGAAAATTGGGTATTTATTATTTAGCAACATTTCTTTGCAATTACAGCCTATTCACATTTCAATTTTAGCCATCAAATGACCCAATCCTAACCCCAATTGGACCGGCCCAATTCCAATTTTACCCAACCCGGTAACCCATTTATTTAACCCGCCCGGATTTTCTTTCAATCCAGGCCATTGATTATTTTGATCAACGGCCAGGATCACCCCTTTCATTTTTAATTCACGAACCATACCCTAAACACCTCATTTCATTTGGTATGACTCCTTTTAATACTCTCCTCTCTCAAAACACTCTCGAAGGTTCTCCAGAACCCTATTGGTCTCCGACCCTTTTTCCAACATTTTTCACCGGAATCCATGGCTTCTCAAGCCATGGATGGTCTGTACTCACCCCCCTCCACCATTAAACCCTAGGTGTTCAAAGTGTTGAGGTATGACCTCGATTGTTATCTTTCAAATCTTCTCAGAGCTATAGTTCTATGGCCTCTTTGGCCTGTGCTCCGGCGTATTCAAGCATTAGGGGCCTGATTCTACCCCTCCGACTCAAGATCGGGCTTTCTTCCAAGCCTTTCTCATTTCTTGGGTTTCTCCGAAATCCTAAGCCATTCGAGGATTTTATTTGTTTTTTTCTTAGATCTATGATATATTTGTGTTCTACTGGATGTGTAATGTATTTTCCCCAATCTTTCTTTCAATAATTGCTTCTCTTCGATTTAAGGTTTCTGAAAGATTTTAAAAACATCTTTCTAATTCTTTTATTGATGTGTGTTTGTCTATATTATGCCAGTGTGTTTTATTTTCTACCACGCATGTGTTGTTCTTCTGCTTTTCTTTCTTCTATCCATGACTCTCCTGTACTTTGTATTCTACTGTGCCTTTAGACTAGGCTCGTATGTCAATCTTTGTTATGTTCTTTTATCTGTTCTTTTCTATATTTTTTAGTATTCTTCTACTGTATGTGTTCCTACGAGTTCTTAATTTTGTATGCCTTTACTGATCTTCTGTTTGAGTTCTAAACATGCTTCCTTTACTATTTCTTAAGTTTACATCACTTCTTCTCCTTTCTGAACTTGCTTAAGTTTCGAGCTTTTCTCAAACATATTCTTTAAGATTTCAAATCTGCTATCATGTCTGTTGGTTTCTCATGGGTCCCTGAAAGAGGCCTCTGACACTGTTGTAATGGCTTGCCTTCTTAACTCTGTGTCTGACTTGAGTGGAAAACCCTGGGAGTTGGGGTTTTTGGCAAGTTTGATTTGGTGTTAAGACTTGGGGTTCTACTTTGAAACCCTAAACTCTCAGACTCATTCTGAGTCTATTAATTGGACCTGAACCTTTTTATGACTTTTTCTATCATAGTCTTCTCTAATTAACATGACAACTCTTTTTTGTTTGACATGCCTGTGTGCTTTATATATGAGAAATTCTTCCTTCGATAAGGTTTTTGCCAAATTATGATTGATTCCGAATTCCTTTTAGTAAGGTCTTATTGATTGTTGTTGATTTCCCTTAAGTAAAACCCTTTCCTCTCTTTTCCTGACTTGGTTCATTCGAAAAAGCCTCCAATTATGATTTTACTGGCTGTATGATTGATTCCCTTTCCTTACTTTCACAAACCGTGTTACTCTCAAATTCATTCGTTAAATAGACTACTGTGTATTTACCCTTTTTGTATTACTTTGGAAAAGATTTCAATCAAATTTTTTCCTTAATTGTCTTCTACCCGTTTGAAATCAGAATGCCTTAACTAAAGGGAGATTTTATGTGATTGATTGCAAAACTATTTCTTGCCTTTCTTACTTGCCTTCTGTACTATAAAAAGGGACTACCCTTCTGCACTTTGAAAACTCAGAATTCAATACTTTTACACACCTTCAGCTTACATTACTCACCTCACACTCTCAATTTCAATACTTTCACATTCTCATCTGAGTTTCTTCTGGTTGTTTGCTTGAAATTTGGGCTTTACTACTGCTTTTTCTCTTCTTATTTATGAAACATGTATGTCCCAATTTAGTTTCAGCCATCATACCAATGTGTTTATTTACAGCTTCGGCAATCCTGTTTACTTTACTATCCATGTTCAGTGATTAATCTGTATGTTATTCTCTTTGCACCTATTTTTTGTTGTGAATCCCTATACCCATATTTTTCTCTATGTGCTTGAGTTAAGGTTCAGGCATGGCAGTATCCAAATTGCTGCTCATTTTTGGATCTGATCCTTAATGGATCCTAACTCCCAAACAAATGTAGCTAACAGGCGTGTTAGGGGTATGCCAAGCCTCCCAATTGTTGGGTATGACCACCAGCCTGCCATGGCCTTCCCGGAATCCCCTCTATTGTACTTACACTCATTCCTAGTTTCTAAGTTCTGCCCCCCTCCTATGAGCCTTGCTTTGGGACCTTGAGTTCCCTCTGAACTTGGACGTTTGAGGGTTGGCCCATCCACACTGCACTTTAATTCAATTCTGCAATTTGTTTGGGTGTAAGCACTGCCCGGAGTTCATGAAGCTCCTAGGAACTCCAACATACCCAAAAAATAATGAAAGGCTTTGGAAATCGGATCTTTGGAGTTGGTTTATTTCATGTTTCAGACCTGGAGTCTGAATTAGGCTCTCTTTGGTTGTACTTTAATTTCTTATGTAATTTTACTTTTCTTTATTCATTATGGGTTGTAATAATTTTTAATAACTTGTGGGGTTTATAGTGAAAAGGGGAGGGTTACTCATGAATTCATACGGGTAGACATCATGTTCTTAGGCATTTATTCCTGCAATCACATCCTGCTTTTCATTTATGCATTTCATATAGAAATCCTGCCTATAGTTCTGCATTTATGCATTTCATATAAAAATCCTGCCTATAGTTCTGCACTTATGCATATATAGATACCATGTCTTTAAGGTTATGCCGATATAGATACCATGTCTTTAAGGTTATGCCGATATAGATACCATGTCTTTAAGGTTCTGCACTCATATAGTTACCATGACTGTAGACTTCTGTATTCTTGCATCATACAGATAACTTGTCTATAGGATCTTTTAAATTCTGCATTTGCATCTATCATTAGGCAAACAGTTTATAGGTTTAAAATAACAAAATTGCATTCTAGATACCATGCCTATAGGACTCTCGCACTTCTATAAACGTTTTAAAATCAATCACGCCTAGAAAGCATGTCTGTAAGGTTACTCAACTGAATCTGAATGCAGCCTATAACCAGTAATATCGATACTCAACACCTGTAGAGTTTATGTTTGTTTATAATTAGTAAGCTTTCTCTAAAATCAGTATACTTCCTCATTGCTAGATATCATGCCTATAGGTCTCACCTAGGCAAGCCATTAGGTAATTAATTAACTACACCAGTCTTTAATAATTACAACCAGCAGGCAGGCCTAATTCAGAATTCTTATCTGAAAATATGTGATAAATCAGCCACGCCTTAATGTTTTATGTTTAATTAAAGACCCAATCAGTATCTGAAAGACATGCTAAAACTATATACTCTTCTATTTTAAGGAGGTTTTGCTTGAGCCCTATTTGTTTATATGTTTTCCTATACTTGTCATATATGTTGTGATTGTCGCCTTAGACTTTTATCCTTTTAAACTCTAGAAGCCATTTCTCCCTCCCCTTTAGGACTAGTAGTCCCTAATACCTCCGGGGCTGATACGATCGGGACAGGTAATAGCATGCAATAAGTAACGAGACCATTCCACGATTTAATACCTTAATGGGGTGGATAAGGGTAGACATGGATATGATGACCATGCTATTACACCACGTGTATAAATGGTTACCGGGTGTTGTGTGGGGTGATCCATGTTATTTATAAACCTAAGACCCCCCCTCCCTTTTTACCTGTTTACCTTTTTTAGAATTTTAAAGCTGTTTAGTTTTCAGTTTCTTTAACTTCTTCTTTTCCTTCAATTACTTTCACCAATTATGCAAAATCTCTCTTTTACTTGTCTGATTTTCAGTACTATTTCCTTCCCAAACTTTCACCTCTTTCACTTCTTTTTTTGATTACTTGCATCAATTATTTGACCCCTTCCCCTTTACTTTTGTGTCTTTTTTTTAATTATAAAACTACCTTCTTCCAAATTTCAGCACTCTTTAAACTTTTTATACTTCAGCTATTTGCAACAATTATGTGAAAGCTATCTAGCATTTACAATGCTTGCTTGTTTACTTGTTGTTTGTATTTAAAGTCACAATTGTAGCATGGTCGAGAACCACACTAGTGGATCTTGAGGGGTTCCTAACACCTTCCCCTCGAGATAATTTCAAGCCCTTAACCAATCACTGGTTTTCTAAATCAAAATTCATTTTCTTAGTATCCTAATACACTTAATCATTAGATGATGACTCTTCTAAATCGCAAACCCAATTCCCAAAAGGAAAAGAGTTGTCCTCCCAAATGTGGTAAACCCGATTTCGCGAGAAAAAGGGGCAAGCGACAGAGGGGATTCTGGGGAAAAGCAAAGATAGGCTGGTGGTCATACCTAGCAATTGGTAGTGCTGGCACACCCAACCAGCCTGTTAGCCAAATCGTTTGGGAATTAGGATCCCCTAAGGGATCAAGTCCAATCATGAGCAACAATTTGGATGCTGCCATGTTCTGAACTTCAACTCAAACACATAGAAGGGGACAGGGGTACAGGGATTCACAGTAGGAATATGTTCAAAGAAATTGACATTGCTGATTAACATTAAACATAGGCTGTAATGCATACAGGGGTGTATAGATTCACAGTAGAAACATATGTAAAGGAATTGACATGCTAATTAACATTAAACATAGGTAGTAAAATAGACAGGGATGTAGAAACTGTAAAATAAATACATTGGGCTGAGGCTAAAAACCAAACTAGAACATACCAGCTTTAGGGAAGCAAGAAAAGAAAGAAGTAGTCTTGTAAAGCCAAAGTGCAAGCAAGCAGTCAGAACACTATGATTTTATAAGAGAATTATGAGTAGGGCAAAAATATTGGATTGAGAGTGTGTGATTTAAAGTTGGTCGTATTAACCGTATATGACGTGTTAAAGAAGGTCATGTATTTATAGTATAGAAAGCAAGTAGAAATAGGAAGGAGAATAATTTGAAAAATCAATTACAAAAGGTTTTCCTTTGATTAAGGGATTCTGATTTTAAACGGGTAAAATAATTAAGGCAAGAAGTTGATCAAACACTTTTCCAAGGAACGACAATCAATCAACATCCAGAAAATCAGCAATTGAAGATTTCATGTGAATGAACCAACTCAGGAAGATGGAAAAAATCTTGACTTAAGGAAAATCAATAATAATCAACCAAGCCTAAATAAAGGGATTCTGAATCAAACATAAGTTGGAAAACCTTTTCATACGAAAGTATTCATCACATATAAAAACATACATCCATGCTTAAACACGAAGAACTATTATGCTAATCAGTAGAAGGGTCTAGCATAGAAAAACCCAAAGTCACAAACAAAGAAGTTGAAGCTCAGTTCATAGACTCAGAATGAGTCTAAGAGAGTCCAGGGTTCCAAAATAGAACCCTAGTCTAAACACAAGATCAAAACTCGTCAAAAAGCCCCCAAATTCTAGGGTTTCTACATAGAATCAGATACACAGACGAGGAGGCAAGCAATTGAAACATGCTCAGAGATCTTTTTCAGAGACTCATGAGAAAAAAATAGATACAATGGAAAGTTTGAAACAACATAGTGAAGAAACTAATTTGGAACATAGTGGGGGTAGAAAGAACATATTTAAGAAAACCTGGGATTTAAACAAGTCCAGAGAGAGAAGATGTAGTATAACACTTAAGAAAACAGTAGACGAAACATGTTTAAAGAAAACTCAAACAAAGTCCAGTAAAAGGCAGGCAAAGAACATAAGAACTCAGTAGGAGATACACACAGTAGAAGACCACAGTATACCAGAAAGTATATCCACAAGACATATAGGAAAAACAAAGTAGGACGAACATGTAAGCATGGTGTTGAAACATATTAGAAAGACAAGGCACAGAAGAACAAAAACATAAGAAAACAACAAAAACACATGCGTGACAAATATACACAAAGAAAAAGGAAAAGAACAGTCGAAGAAAAATATTTTAAGTTTTCAGAAACCCTAAGTCGTAGAGAAATAATTTTTTGAAAGAAAAATTGGGGAAAACGTTTTAAAACTCAAGTAAAACAAAGATATAGAACCCTTTTAGGAAAACAAACAGAGAAAACCTCGGATAGCTAGGGTTTTAGAGGAACCCTAAAGTGAGAAAGGCTTGGAAAAGGTCTGATCTAAGTCAGATGAGTCAGAACCAAGCTCGAAATGTTGTGGGTATGCCGGAGCAAAGCTGGAGAAGCCATAGAGCCTTGAATCAGAGAAAATATGAATGGACACCATCGAGGTCAGACCTCGAAACTTTGAACACCAAGAGTTTAGGAGCAGAGATAGATGGGTGTAGGCCATCCATGTCCTAAGAAGCCATGGATTCCGGTGAGTTTGCGGTTGAAAATAGTAGAAGGCGATTAGGGTTTCAAGAACATTCGAGAGAGTTTGAGAGACGAAGGGGTTTCAAGGAGGCGTCTCTGAGTGAAATGAGTTAGGGTTAGGGGTGTGGGTGAATTAAAATGGTAAGAAATGATTGTGTCCGTTGATCAAAATGATCAACGGCCTGGATCAAAAAGAATGGCCGGGCGGGTTAGATTAGTTGGGCCAGGGACGGGTTAAATTAAAATTGGGCTAGTCCATTTGGGGTTTGAAATTGGGTCAATTAGGGGGGAGTCAATGTGGCTATAATCGAAACAAAAATGGGCTAGATTTTAAAAAGCCAATTTTCCCTTCCTATTTTATAAAATAGTAAAAAGATTTTGAAAGCAAATTAAATGTACTGGACCAGTTAAAAATATATGAATATTAATTTAATATTGGGACCAATTTCATAATTATAAAATACTATAAATTCTCAAAATAGGCTAAAATTGCAATTATATGCAATTTGATTTTTAAAATACCAAATAAATTTGTAAAAAATGTATAAAAATTATTCTAGTTATATTTTGGTATAAATAATAGAATAAATAAGTTATTCACCAAGATGATAATTTTGAGAATAATTATTGGTTTTTGGTACTGCTAAAATGGCAATAAATTGATTTAAAAAAATCTTTTTAAAATTGGAAAAAATACTAAAACACTTAGGCATATATATGCATATATGTAGTATTTGAAAGTATTTTGCATATAAAAAAAATAGACGAGAAAAATTGGGTATCAACACCAACCAATGTAAATCTTAGTTTCTGGCCAAATACACATCCTGAAGATTCCCAATTGCTACGTATAAATATTGAATCCAATAGAACCATTCTCGAGTGTCATTCACTCTGCTCAAATCTCAATTAAACTTATCAAATCGATCGAACGACATGTGCCCCATTTGAACACCAACCCCCTAAGAAGTAATCCACACTTCTAAGTAACCGAGTGAATCCCTAATCCATACACACTACATCCTTTACAAACAATAAGTCAATCACTCCATGTTTCCCCATATACCTGCAAAAAATAATACAATCCGTCAATAACAGACTCCCCCACTTGGCGCAAAGCCAAGGAATAAAGCATATGATAACTTACAATACCCATACTCTGTTGATGCCAAAATCCCACAATGAAATTCAACTAAATCCTTCATAAGCTCATGTAACACAAACCATCTAATATATCATATCATCTACAATGCTCGCATCCACCCTTGTAACAGTCAAGGCAACTCTCATAAATAATTTAACCAACACGACTAGTCATTTCGAGAGTTATACCCCCATTCCCCTATATGATCCTTTATTTGTGTTCTTTAGCTGTATTTTGACTTACCGGGTTAGTTGGTTTGAGTTCGGAATGAAATTGTTATGAGTTGAGAAACTTAGTCTCTAGTGAGAAGGTTTAAGTTGGAAAAGTTAATAAGATGTTGGCTTATGTGTAAACAACCTCAGATTTTAATTTTGATGGTTCCGTTAGCTCTGTTAGGTGATTTTGGACTTAGCGAAGCATTCAGAATGTGTTTTGGTGGTCCGTAGTAGAATTAAGCTTGAATTAGCGAAAGTTGAAATTTTGGAGATTTTGGTCGGTAGTGGAAATTTTGATATATGGGCCGTATTAGATTAACGGAAGTTGGAATGGGTTTGTTGTGTCATTTATGGCTTGTGCGCAATATTTGAGATCATTCAGATGTGATTTGTTAGGTTTTGGCGCTGTTTGTAGAACTTGGAAATTTTGAAGTTCATTAGGCTTGAATCCGTGTGTAATTTGTGTTTATGATGTTGTTTGAGGTGATTTGATGGTTGGACTAAGTTTCTATACTGTTGTGGGATATGTTGGTATGTTTGGTTGAGGTCCCTAGGGCCTCGGGTTGATTTCGGGTGTTTAACGAAACAAGTTTGGAAAATTGCTGAAGTTGAACTCAACCAACATAATCACATATGTGGATGCCTCATTGTAGGTGCAAGCCCGCAGAAGCAAGTAGAAGATCGCAGATGCAAGATTGGAAGAGCTGAGCAGAAGATGTAGGTACGATAAAGTTCAAGCACGTGTGATGGTCGCAAAAGCGGATTTTGGAGCGCATGTATGTGTTTGGACTGCAGGTGCGATGGTATTTCTGTACCTGTGATGACCACAGATACAGCAACCTCATCGTTGAAGCAAAGGCCTAATTTTTAATGATTTCTGCAGAAGCAGAACTTGGTCTGCAAAAGCAGTTTCGCAGATGCGGCAATCTAATCGTAGAAGCGAATGCCGGATTTTTAATGATTTTCGCAGAAGCGGAACTTGGTCCGCAAATGCAGTTCCGCAGATGTGATAAGTGAGTCACAGGTGTGAAAACCCTTGGAAGGATATTTAAAAACAAGGGTTCGCGATATTAGTCTTGTTTCAACATTTTGGACTCGAGCTTAGGCAATTTTGGATAGGCTTTTTGTGGGGATTTCAGAGGTAAGCATCTTGTACTCAAGTTTTATCATAAATATTATTTCCCCATTGTTTTCCCCACCTAGATTGTGTGGTGTTGAATTGAAATTTGGGGATATAGGGCTTGAGAATTGGATAGTGGACTTTGGGGTTTTTCAGTGATCAAATGATGTCAAATAATGGTAAATTTGGTATGGTTAGACTCATGAGTAAATAGGCTTTCGGGTTTTGTAACTTTTGTCAGATTTCTAGACGTGGGTCCGGGGAACAGGTTTGAGCCGATTTCATATTTTGGCTATGAATTGGTGTTTTTCTTGTGGAATTAATTCCTTTCGCCTACATTGATCATATTGTATTGCTTCTGGTTAAGTTGGGCATTTGTAGGTCGAGTCTAGATCCAAGGGTATTACGGAGTAGGAATTTTGCTCGATTTGAGGTAAGTAACATTTTGAAACTTAATTCTGAGGGTTCGAAACCTCGAACTGCGTGTTATGTGGCTAGTATTAAGGTGACACACATGCCAAATGATGGGCGTGCGTGCCTGTACCGTGAGAATCGTGACATCATTCACTCCATGGAACCATTTAATGACTATTTCTCTTTGATATATGTATTTCCATTATGTGATGAAGTAATTAAATTGTAAACATGCTAGATATCATGTTAGGGCTTCACGGCGATACTGTTGGGACCCCTAGTGGTCGTTTATTTCTATCATCTACCTGATTTCACTGTTATGTTGTACTCAGTCATATTCATGCATTTCATATCATATCTCAGTATCAGTTGTTATTATTGGCATAGCATATCATTGTATCCAAGCTAGTTTCCATGACACTGTGAGCCCGTAAGTGAGACTGGAGAGTGATGACTGAGCGAGACCGAGAGCCTGATTATGAGTGACAATTTTAGGATCGGGCTGCATGTCGTAGCCGTTATATTGATGATTATGCTAGCGTTTGGGTTGTAAAAGCCCCATCTGGAGTCTGTAACACACCCCTAGTGAGCGTGGGTGATATTATTGAGGGATGGATTTCCCTGGACATGGATTTGTCCGAATTATTGATATTTGGTGATGAATTTCTCCACAAGGTTGGATTACCCTTTTTCCTCAGTACCAAATGACTTATAGTCAGTGATGAGTATGTTCCGGGATGGATTTCTTTGGGCCGGATGGCCATACATGGTACCGAGTAGTTGAGTAGTTGGATAGCCCTTTTTCCTCAGTACTGAGTGACTTACATTCAATGATGTATATGTTCCGGGATGGATTTCCCTGGGTCGGATGGCCATATTCAGTGCCGAGTGGTTGAGCACTTATGAGTGGGAGTACATTATGCATTTTATACAGTTGGTGCAATCGCATGTAGAGGTAGCAGATTTATATATCATAAATTGTTCAGATCTGTATTTACCTTAGCGCTTTGAGTTGTCTATTTAATTGAAAGCATGTCGACATTTCTGTACGTTGACTCTATTATATCTGTTGAGGTTGAATTTGTCATTACCTTTCAGTTCATAGTTTGGACTCATTTCTTACTAAAATTGGTGTACTCACGTTATCCCCTGCACCTTGTGTACAGATCAAGGCACTTTTCGTCCCAGTGGTAGTCGCTGATCGAGGCTATAGGTTTAGCAAACTATTGAGGTATCTGCACGACATCCGCAGGCCTTGATTCTCCTTCTTTATCTCTAGCTGTATTTTAGTTTGTTTTCTTTAAAAATTGTAATACACTATGTTCTCCTCTAGACGCTCATGAACTCAGTGACACCCTAGCTTTGGGCAGCTGTATCGAAATTTCAATTTTATTTTGTTTTCAAAAATATTCCTTAATGAATTGTTGCTTTCGTGTTTATTGTTAAAAAGGAATACTATTGTGGTATTAGATTAATGAGTTGAGGCTTGCCTGATTCCACGATAGGCACCATCATGACGGGTAGGGTTTTGAGTCGTGACACGATCTCATTTCAAATTGCAACACATATAATTCACTGGTAAAAGATGACACGCTACAAAACAACATATGGATCACTCAAACCTCAGGACACCCTGCATGAGATAATTCACCTGCTTCACCTCAAACTAACATCTCTTTATACCCTTCCACAGTCATAACTATTACGCAATAACTTAATCTTTGTGAGTCTGAACTCATATTACGACATGAAAATCACTCCTCAACTAAATAACATGAAAAAATCCTTCAACACACCCATAACTCGAGACAATACGTTAAATCAAGACAGAAATCAACCACCAAATTTATATCTCAATCAAACGCTTTTTGTCATATTCGAACAATCTGAAACTTTCCGCAGTCACATCATACTCATTTTATAGCCATCCAATTGCTCATCGAGCCACAAATTTCACTCATAGGGACATTATCAGACATATAAGTCCAAAAGCACGTGCTCACAAAATCAACATCTTTGTGCTCAAGCTGAAGTCAAAACCGGGCCTCAAATCCTCAGACTAGCCCTTCATCAACATACTGAAATCACATCTCGCACCTCATCCATGGAATCACAAGCCGTCGATGCACAGCTGATACCGAGCGCTCATATGTGCAAACGAATGTGTGGAAGAAATTCAAAGAGTTATGCTTCAAGCTAAATCAATTTTGCACGATTAGGAAAGAAAGATGGGAAGTATATCCTAAATTCCCTGTAGCCTCTCGAAGATATGTATGGACCTCATCATACTGATCCACAAGACTCTACTAGACATTTGCTCATGTCTTGTAAAACATATGAACCTAGAGCTCTGACACCAATCTGTCATGACCCAAAATTTGGCAAATCGTGATGGCACCTAGCCCAATCTGCTGGGTAAGCCGATTAACGATTATCCACTTCTAATTTAATTAATAAAACAATTAAAGGAAAGAAATTATCTGAAACTTATACATCTTCCAAAGACTGGTAGTTGTACAAATCATGAGCTTCTAAGAATAGAATTTACAAAGCTGATGTGAAATAAATACATCTTCTGTTTGAAAAGTACATAAATAGAGTTTTATAAATCTATAGCTACTATGAACAAAAGGAAGCTACAACCGGAATGCGGGTACATCTTCCAATCCAGCTACCATTGAACACAACAACATCGACATTTGAAATCTACACGCAATGTGCAGGAAGTATAGTATGAGTAAAACTGACCACATATACTCAATTAGTAACAAACCTAAACATAGGTTAAAAATAGTGACGAGATGGAACATAGGTCGGGTGCAACACCAATAACCAACATCAGTTCATAACAACATAGAGCATATAAATAAGAAGTAACTCAGAGATAAAATGCTCATCTTTTTTCACTATTTTTCCTAAAATAGTTCCATTTTTTAAGAACATCAGTGAAAATCCAAATCATTTACCGAAATCGTCGAATAATATGAGATAGTTTGATAACTGTAATTTTAAAAAAAAAAAAAAATACTTTCCACAATAAGTAAGATGTTTCATTTTCTTTCCAGATAGAATGTGTGAAATACCTCTCTATGCCCACATATAATTGTGTGTAAAAATTCATGAATGACGTGACACCTTACAATATGAGGAAAAATGCATCTCTATGCATGTATATCATGTGTGTATGCCAATGCCATGTATCTTAGAGATGAATCATGTACTCACACTCTTAGATTACTCAATCTCACTGTCTCACTCTTTCCACTCATCATGCTCAACCACTCGGTACTGGATATGGCCCATTTGGCCCAGGAAAAATCCATCCGAAAATATATATACATCGCTAACTATCAATCACTGAGTACCGAGGAAGGCCAATCCGGCCACATGGAGAAGAGCCATATCCAGGTATATAAATGCTTCGGACAAGATCCATGTCCAGGGAAGATCCATCCCTCAATATAATCAACCGCACTCACTGAGGGTGTGTTACATACTCCGAAGGGGTTTCTACATCCCAAGCGCTATCATAATCATCAATAGAACCATTGTAGCATGCAGCCCGATCCAATAAATATCACTCATAATCAGGCTCTCGGCCTAAATTAGTCATCAATCTCTCCAGTCTCACCCACGGGCTCATAATGTCATGAAAGATAAACCAGAACAATGATATAATGTATCAATAAATAACAACTGATACTGAGATATGATATGAATGCATGAATATGACTGAGTACGAAATATCAATGAAATCAGTAAGATGAAAACAAGCAACGACCACTATGAGTCCTAACAGTATCAGCATAGAGCATAAACATAATATCTAGAATGGTTGATAGCTCAGTTACTTTATCACATGGTGAAAACACAGATATAAACAAAAATAGAGCCACTATACAGTGCCATGGAAAAAATAGAATCACAATTCGTAGGGTGCACGCCACACGCCCGTCACCTAGCATGTGCGTCACCTTAATACCAATCATACAATACGTAATTTGGGGTATCATACCCTTACCACTAAGTTTAGAAGAGTTACTTAACTTGAACAAACCAATTCCAACTCCGAGCAAGCCAAGTGGTGCTGCAATAATTCCATCATGCACGTAGCGATCTTCGAACGGCTCAAAACTAGCCGAAACAACTCAAATACATCAGATAAAGCCCAAGGAAGCAATCACAAATGATAAAGATCGAATCCTAAATCTTGCCAAAAATCACACCCGGGACCATTCCTCGAAACTCGACAAAACTGACAAAATCTAACAACCCATTCAATTACGAGTCCAACTATACTAGTTTCACTCAAATCCGACTCCAAATCGGTGTTCAATACTTAAAAATTCATATTATGAAACTTTAGGCCAAAACCCCCAATTTCTTCTTCAAAATTCCTCAACCAAATCTAAAATCGAAGATAGATTCATGAAATATGACCAAAATCGAGTATAGAACACTTACCACAATTTATTTGGTGAAATATGCTTCAAGGATTACCTCAATTCGAGCTCTCTAGCTCAAAAAATGCAAAAATGACCGAAGCTCTCGAAATAGAGTACTTTATAATCTGCCCAGTCATTTACCCTATGCTATCGTGGAGAAATTAATGTGATAGCGAAGCATAAAATTTTCTAGCCTCTTTTTAACTTTATGCGATCACGGCCATTCTTCCGCGATCGCGAAGAACAAACTTTTCCACCAGTCTTCTTCAACTCTTCCGGATAGCTTCTAGTATAATGGTTATAACATTTTGTAAGAAACTTGAAATTACAATTGGTTTGACCTTCGAAAAACTAGACATCAAGGGCTACAACTTTTATTTTTGGATTATCTCCAAATTATTTATAGATTTTAAGATATAAGCTTCCACGTTCGAGTCAGTGCAACAGAGATTTTACTCTATGCGATCCCTTGAAGGCTTCCGCAATCGCATAGCACAACTATGTTTTTCCTATTTTTCTCTCTGCAAACGCGGTCAGATCTACGCTAACGCACTGTACACCCTTGAAACCAAAAATTATCATATAGAAATGGTCCGAAACCACCCCAAAACTCACCCGAGCCCCTTGGGACCCCGTCCGAACATACCAACAAGTCTCAACACATATTACGGACTTAGTCGAGGCCTCAAATCACATCAAGCAACGCTAAAAACACGAGTAACACCTCAATTAAAAATCAGTGAACTTTGAAACTTCAAACTTCCACAACTCATGCTGAAACCAATCAAGTCACGTCCGATTGACCTCAAATTTTGCACACAAGTCACATTTGACATTACGGACCTGCTCTAACTTTCGGAATCGGAATCCGACCTTGATATCAAAAAGTCCACTCCCGGTAATACATTTCAAAATTCCAACTTTAGTCATTTCAAGCCAAATTCTACTACGGACCTCCAAATCGCAATCCGGACGTGTTCCAAAATCCAAATCATCAAACGGAGCTAACATAACCATTAAAAATCCAATCCGAGGTCAAATAGTAAAAAGTCAAGCATTTCAAATTTAAAGCTTCTAGCTGAAATAATTTTTTCAAATCAATTCCGAATAATCTAAAAACCAAAACCGACAATTTACATAAATCATAATACATGATACGGAGTTACTCATGCCTGAAAACTATCGAGCGAAGTGCAATTGCTCAAAATAACTGGTCGGATAGTTACAATATACATTATGGTGCCCAGTCTTTTTTTTCCACATATTGTGGTTATTTAAGTCCAGAAAAACTACACTTTAGTTCCGGACTAGTGAACAAATAAAAGTGAATAGAGGAAGTATATGTTTCACCTGTTTAACATGTTTAAGAAAGAGCTTTGTCGTGTGCATTTTACTTGGTTCTATGAGCCAATTCTTATTTAAAAATTAAATGTCCCACTTGTCGTTTTTCTAATGGGGCATGACATGAGATGATATAAATATTAATATGTTTATTGAATACTTTGAAAGAGTTCGTGAAAATCCTTAAAACGTGATTAAGGAAAAAGAAGAAGTTAAATTTTACATTCATATTAAAGTACGTATGTTGAAATTTCTCACATAAAACAACATTCTTGACGTGTGCATTTTAATGATTGAGAGGGCCAATAGTCATTGAAAAAATATGCACTTGTCGTTTACTGATTTTAATAAGTTTATGAACAACCTTAGAGAGGTTGAAAAAAAAGCTAAAATATAAAGAAATTATTTTCACATTATGGTAGCTGAGACTTGAGTACAACGTTTTCATAAAATAAAGTGGCTTTATTTAATATCCAGTATAGTTTTGGGATGGATATTATTAGCAGACACCTAATCCCAAATGTTATCCAACACTGTCCACTCTCCATCACATCTCCTAATCCAATCCCAACTAAGTTTGCTTTCTTCGACTAAAATTTCAAAACCATATATATAGTTCCAACTACGGAAAAGAAGAATAAAAAGAGAGTCAGGTCAGACAAATTCAAAGTTTATGAACACCCCTTAAAGTGGAAAAAACAAAACAAAAATAATAAGCGCTTATTTTCATATTATGGTAGTTAAGACTTGAGTTCCATGTTTATTTGAATTTTAAAGTGGCTTTATATGAATGATATTAATATACAGTAGTTTTTAGATGATTATTGCTAGAAACCACATTTTAACTTGCATTTTACATATATGATATGACGAAGCGATAGGAAGGGTGCGTTTGGTACGAAGGAAAATATTTTTCATAGAACATGAGTGGCCCTATCACTTATTTTTTCTTTGTTTGGTTGGTAAATGAAAACGTTTTTCGGAAAATATTTTTTAGTATTTTGTTAAAGAGTAGATAATGGTTTGGAAAATGTGAGAAAATATTTCCAGAAGAGAATATTTTCCAAAATATTTAAGCCAACATAATATGTTAAATTAAAAACAACTCGGAAAAATGTTTTCCTTTCGTACCAAACGATTAAAAAAAAATAAAACATACCCCGAGATTGATAACACATGCACGAGAGATACAATTTCATGATACACGACAGTTCATATTTTTAAAGTAAAAGGGCTCAAAAAATTGGCAACGGCTATAAATATCCCCCTAATTAGTTGAGGAAAGAACTACAAACAAACACAACTTTCCCACTTCAGATTTCAAGATAAAGCATTGCCAATGGCTGGAATTAAATTTTCTTTCCTTTTTGCTGCTCTCCTCCTGGCGATTGTTGGTTAGCAGTTGCATTCCCCTCTTCCTAGCTAGTTCTCTATCTCTTTGTATATGAACTCTCTCCATTTCAATTTATATTGCACAATTTCATATTTAGTATGTTCCAAAAGAAAGACACAATTTTATTGCAAAAGTCTTTATTTATTTTTGTTAATTGTCATGTTAAGTCAAACAAGACCACATAAAATAGGACGGCGGGAGTGTATGCAGTGGCGAGGCTAAAGACGAGCTACGGGTTCGGTTAAACTAAATAACTTTTGCTCAATGAATGTAATTTGTGTTAAGAAATTCATCAAACATATATGTACAAATATTAAATTCAGAACAAAGTCATTAGCACTTGAAGTCGGCATTCTAAACTTCAAACCCCATAAAGTTAAAAATTTTGGTTCTGCCTCTAAGTATGCATGTGCGGTTCTCATTTTATATTAGCGTTTAACTCAATATTGATTGAATTAATATGCAGTTAATCCATCCATGATCAGCTCGCCGAAGATGAAAGTGAAAGCATTGAGAAACTTACCCTTAGATATGGATATGGAAATGGTTGAAAGAAATCTATTGTTCTCAAGACTAAAAGACGATGGTTGGCTAACTTGTAAGAGACCTTGCAAACAGAATAGTGATTGCTCTGACGGTTGGGTTTGCGATTCATGTGGATATCCTGTCTTAGGGGATAGATATATGCAATGCCTCATTCCTCCAGAATCCTCAAAGTATGCTCAAGTGATTCCAACTGCATTCATCGCGGGAGGTGAAAACCTGAGTGAATAGCTCTAATAAATAAATAAATAAATAAATAAATAAATAAATAAATAAACAAATAAAACTGCATTTCTACATGTGTTTATATTGCTTTTGATTTACCTACTTTGAGTGAACAAGTGACGACAAAGATGTTAGATGTCCCAATGTAATATTGGTCGTTTATTTTCTATCATATATGTATGTGTCTACTTACTATATATTAATCCTGATGAATGAAATAAGTTATGCAGTTTGTGTATTCTCTCTCTTTTAGTACTATTTCTTTTGCTTCATTTTTTAAAAACGCTTGGAAAAATCTTATCGTTAAAGTTTAGTGGTAACTCAATAATATAGGTGCAATTATATATTATATACTTCATGTCGCATTTTTTTAGTAGTTTTGCATGTGGTTATGCAAATATAAAAGAAAAAAGTGACATACTATCTTTTCCCATATCCAATTACATTGTAATAGTACTTTATTTTGCTCGTATCTAGAGCAAAGTTTTGTGATACCTTGTGTCACGACCGGAGGCAGCCGCCACCCGGGCTACTTTGCGAACTTAACTTATTATCATTCTATGAAAATAATCAGTAGTTTAAATACTAAGATAATCCATAAGATACATATAACAGTTATATAAATAGATAAAATTCCATAACAGTTATATAAATAGATAAAATCCCATAACAGTTATATCTACATGTTATTGAAATGAGTTTAAATTCAATGTATTGATAGGGTAAAAAATATTTATCAAATCAAATTATGTATTAGGTAATTATTTGGTAAATCTCTTAATTAGAATCTATTAGTATTCTGATAAAATAGTACTTAATCTTGCTATCACATGTTAAAATTTACTGACAGTGTAAAAAATTATTAAACACACTGAATGAGATAAGGTGACAGAATTATCATTCTTGATAAATTCTCTAAATTTGTTCGCGTGAAGAAGCTTCAGATGTTTTCCCCCCCTCTTTCTGGGTGTTCCAAAGTTTTTTTTACCTCCTTTTGACTGTTTGTATTTCATCCTTTATGATCAGAGGCACTTTTAAGTTATATTGCTTCAAAATTTATCAGTTTGGATTCGTTAATATTCTTCAGTTACGTGATAAAAGATGATATTCTCCTTGTGATAATTGGCCTTGAGTTTAGGTTTGAGCTCCGAAGAATAGGAAAAACTCTGGTACGAAGCGTTATTCATTTATTGGGTCTTATGAGGAACAAATCTTGCGATGATCCGATAGGTCATTTATAATTTTACCTTTTATTTTTATGTTCCGAGACTTCGAATAGCTCTGTTTAGCCTTTCTCGATTTGCATATGCAATATCTGTCCCTTTTTTCGGAAACTTTTTACGAAAAAAATGATGAAATTGGAAATCGTGCCTTAAAACTCATTTGAGTTGACTACAGTCAATATTTTGTGCGGATCCGGATTAGTATTTTGACGGTCCTGGTGGGTCCGTATCGTGATTTGGGACTTGGGCGTAAGCCCGGAATAGATTTCGGAAGTCCCTAGCTAGATATTATGTAATTTGTTGAAAACTAGTATGTTTATCGTGAAAATATTAACAACAATTAAATTTGTAAATGAGATTCTAAAAATACGTGATCTATTTCCGAGCTAGTTTGTAAGGGTGATTAGTGCTAAAACGTGAAGTAAAATGATAAAGATCGAGTTAACCAAAGCAATAATCGAACAAGTGAGGGGATGTTTCCTGGGCGCAAAGCCGGCCAATAGATACCTCGGAGCCGAGCCTCGAGCCTATCTCGGGCTTATCGAGGGTAGTGGGGAAGGGGATAACAAGTAAAAATATAGATAAGTAAGGCTCTATAGTATCAATATTGAGCAAAATAATGAAGAACAAACGAGGAAATAATAAAGTGCTAAGGCGACCTCGAGGTCGATGAAGACAGATAACTTAGAAGAAAGAGAGTGAGAGAGAGTGAGAGAGAGAGAGAGAGAGAGAGAGAGAGAGAGAGAGAGAGAGAGAGAGAGAGAGAGAGATTATTGCATTTGTGGAGAAGTGGAGCAACATCAGTCCCATACAAGGTAGGGTGAGTCCCCCTTATATAGGCGAGGGGACTCGGTATTGAACATATGTATTAATTGCAAGGGTAAAAAGATGGGACGGGTTGACATAAGACCTCATAGTAGGCTCTAGATAGGCAAGACCTGTCAGATGTTGCCATGTGCCTAGGAGACTTCCCTTTTATCCTGACCTTGGACCCTATTTCTTCCGCGTTAGTCTTCGACGAGCCCTGAGGCTGAGAACTCGATTGTGGCCTTCCACCGTCGGGGTCTCGGGGAAGGCTTCCGAAATGTCTTGATAGCGAAAAATCAAGTCTTCTGATTTTTTCGCGTACAGATAGTCTCCGCTTTTCCCATGACGAAGTGATGGGAAACGATTCTAACACTCGACTTCTCGAGCTCCTTTTGGCGACATTATGCTGGCGATTCGGATCGTGGCGCAATCTTTTGTAACAGACGGCGTATCTCATAGATCCCTGCTCGATGCCTTGTCGTTTCTCCTTCTTAAGGCAAAAACACTGCCGTCGATTCGTTTTTTCAAGGAAGCAGTAATTGCACCCGTCAGTCAATCTTCCAGAGCATCGATGATCGTGTCATTTTTCCCCTATAAATGAGTGCGTTTTGTGGCATTGCTTTCCCCATCTAGATACTTCCATTAACATGCTTTGCTTCTTCCTTCCTATCATCTTCTTTTACCTTTGATTACCACGATGGATGCTTTCTATCTCAAGGCTTTTTGGAGGAGTTCTTTCGGGCCGCATCGAGGCCATCTGCCGGGGCCTCTCTTTGTTGAACATAAACATGCTACCCCGATATTGCTGCAGTCATCAGCACGTTGGCTGCTGCTGCTATTGTTGGTCCGAGATGGTAATGGATGGGGAGTTGGTTTCACTTTTGCGTAGGAGGCCATTAGGATTATGTACCGCTACTCAAAAGGGGGCTCAAAATATCTACCGCTGCTCACCTTCATACCCTGGCTTGACGTGGAAATCCGCCCCGAGCCGGGAGCTTGCACGACCTGATGCTCGAAGAAGTGTATTTGAAGTAGTCGTGCAAGGGGGACCGAGGATTGTTCGGTCTGCTGCCACTCCTAAGTTTCCTTGGCCAAAGAGGGTCCTCGAGCTTCGGAGAGCTGTTGCGTTTTTTCATACCCTCCTGCTCCCTGGCTGCTCTTCCTTGGTGACATCAAAGTGGACAGTTGAGACAGGGCTTACCGAGGGTGATCCTGAAGATATTTCCTTTGAGGTCGTGCGCCCAAGGAGGGTGGCTTTTGTAAGTGTCAATGCCGAGGAGGATTGCCGATCGTTTATATCTGAACCTGGACCTTTCTTATATGTGCCTTTTTTTCTTCTTTATTTCCATGTACAGACCCTTTGTGGGTTTTTGTAGTTTGTATGCAATGACCCTCCGGGCACTTCGTAATTGAATGTCGCGACCCCTCCGAGGCTATTGTACTCGAATACTTCATAAGTGAGAATTTATTTTGCTGACTTCTGCTTCTCCCTTGACGTTTGTACGCTCTTACGCCCTTCGGGTTTTGTGAATGCCTTCTTTTGTTTTTTTAGCCATTGTAGTCTATTACGAGAGCTCGTCCTGGTCTCCAGCTGATCGACAAGGCTCTTTCCCGATTTTTATGTCGTACTTCGGACCGATGAAAGACCGACCGGATAAGGTCGAGCTATCGGGGCTTGCTAATTTGTTTAGAGATCATGTGTCGAATTTCGAGGACTTCAGGAATGCTACCCTAGATGAATGTTATCATCGGGTGACCCGGTGAGCCCTGTTGATTTTGATGTAGATAACTCTTTCAGAGAGTATAAGGCTGGGTTCTGTTTGAGGAGTTTGCCTATGTTTGGGCGCTTTTTTGGGCCATTGTGGAGCTTTGGTGATCTGGGCTTCCATGGTTTACTCCACCGGATAGGGGATCGCGAGCCCGAGTGCTCGCCTTGCGTCTGATACCGGTGCTTTGAACCTCATCATGACCCCATTTCTTGGGGCCGGGGCCTCGAGCTTTGTCATCTGTTAGAGGATGTTCCCTAGGTCGGGCATCGACCCGTTGATTCGTATCGAGACCATTGGCTTCCTGGAGCTTACCTCGAGCAGGCGACTCGCAGTTGCCTCTTGTATATAAGAGGGGTGGCTTCAGCCTTTTTGCGAGATTTCATTATTTTTGGGTAGCGATTCTTCTGTTTCGACATAGGGCTCCCTATCTCTTAAAGTTCGAAAAGCGTTAGTGCTTGCCTTTGCTTTATTTATCAGTTTTGCCATAGCCATAGTGACCACCTCAGAACCGATATGGCAAATGGAGGAGAATGTTTTTTCTGGCATTGGAGAGTTGATGGATTTTGCTCTGGAGACGGCGTCCTTGATAAGAGTGGGACACCTAGAGATGGCGAGGTGATACTGCGGATGCAGAAAGGGGGCGACGCTGCATGTGTTTGCCCCGGGTGAAGACATCGTGCACTCTGTTGATGGGTTCTTGAGTGTGTACCTATACCCTTTTGCTTGGCCCCCCTGATAGGGTTGTGCTTGACTTTTGTTTAAAGTATCGGGTTACTCTGGCATAGATTCATCTGTTGTTTTGGCGAATGGTGCTGATAATAAGATTCTTTGCGGAGAAAACCGGGCTCGAGTTCACTCTTGATCATCTGATCAGGCTGTATCGGCCTTTTCATAATCGAGGCCTACTAACCTTGAGGGGTCTTTTGCCCACGTCCTTCGTTATTAATGATGAGAAGGGCGGAGATCGAGAGTGGGCCAGTTGGTTTGTCCGAGTCCGGATGACCGATATTATTTCTGTGGAGTTTCTGCCATTCCCCGAAGGGTAGAATCACACACGTAAGTGAGGCGCTTTGTCGCTCTTTAAGATTTTGTTCATGGCAAAAATCGGCCAAATAACAATGTTCTTTCCGTTGTTGCAACAACTTTGTGGATGCCGGGCCAAGTTCATGATCTGTCCGGCTGGGTTCGAAGGTTGGTGACCCATTCGTCTTGCGACGAACGTAGGGTGGCGAGCTATGTCTCGCATCAGGTGGGGATTGGACCATCAAGGTATATGCGCATGTTGCTTTTCTCCTGTTGGCATGTGCCCGAGGTAACATTTTCCCATCTCATTTGTACTGGATTTGCTGCTTGTAGATATCGAGCGGTTACTTGGGGCAAGGCATTGCCTTTTCCGAGAAAAGATGGGTCGGCCTCCAGGTCAAGAGGTGGCAGTAATAAGAGGGACCGGAGCCCACAATACGAAGGAGACTTTAGTAGTGCTGGTGGGGCTCGTATTTCTGAGGACGGGGCATCGCTCGATTCTGCTATTCCGGGAGCCCCTATTTCCCAGCAAACGGCTCCTTTGAGCGAGCACGTTGTGCCCGGGGCCGGTTCTTCTGGGTTCTCAGGGGCAGGACTAACAAGAGCATATTCTGATCTGGAGGAAATCCGCCGTCTTGACTTTGCGGTGAGTTTGTGCACAATTTTCTTGTATCCCCCATCTTCCTCCTCTCATATAATCTTTCTTGTGCAGGCCTGTGATAGGCTTAAATCCTAGCTGTTACATCAAAAGGCCAAGTTTCAGAGGATTCTAGGTGAGAGAGAATCTTTTAGGCTTCTTTGCAAGGAGAAGGAAGTTGAGCAGCTGCATTTGCGATATGAGGCGTATCGGAGCTCAAACTATAAGAGCTATTTGATGGAGCAGGTAACTTCCGAGTTTGTTTTTGCTTCTTTCTAATTTTAAGGCTAATTTCTTCTTGCCGTATCAGTTGCAGAAAAAGGCAGAGTCCTTGGAGTACCTTACAGGCAACGTGAACCACGTTAGGGTCATTTGTTAGGAGCTAAGAGCTCAAGTGCAGGCTCAAGCTTTTTAGGAGATAAGCGCCTCGGCTAGGATCCCTGCCTTTGAGGTCCAACTCAACTTGACCCGTGACAATGCCAAAGTTCAGGCGGATATGATTGATAGACTTGAGTCTGACCTCTCGAAGATTAGGACCGAGATAATTGATGCCCAGGTGGAAGCGTTATTAAGCCGAACCAGGGTTGATCGTGAGATGGCGAGTTGCATAAAAGAAGCTGCTGACGCTCAATCTGAGTTAAGGTGAGCCCTTGATCGTGAGAAAAGGAACGAGGAATATGTTTGATGCCGATCCCGGTGAGAGGTATTCGAGGAGGTTGGAGCGATAGGGTTCGTTCTATCGGAGGAATTGGCTCAGGTAAGGGCAGATGAGGGTGACACTCGGTCACTCCTTGTGGATGTCGCAGAGGGCGATCTTGATGAGCTGTAGCCCTTTGGCGCAAAATAGATGTTCCATCATTTTGTAACTTTGTTTCCGGCGCGCACAGGGCGTGCCTGTAGGCGGAGAATGTTTTTTCGTATGTTATATAAGAAGAATTTTAAAGCTTTACTCCCTTTGTACCTTTTTCCGTCGTTGCTCTCGATCACGTTGACTGGTTTTGGAACTACTCCCCGAGTCGCGTTACGGCTCAAGCTTCAATTAGCCTTCCGGCTCTTTCCCACCTCCGTGGGCGGAGGGCGATGACCCTTTGTGCTCCTGGGCTGAAGCGATTTTGTGGGCGCGCGGTTTGGAGATTTGTCTTGACCGTCGATAGCATCGTTTGGGCCGTGCCTTTAGGCGCATTGTGGTTGAATTATCCTCGGGTACAGTCTCCGAATCGGGATCCGTCTCGAGCTTAACTTACCCTTGAGCCCGTTTGGGCTGGCGATAACGATTCTCACTTTCTGCCCTTGCATGTTTGGCAATTTTTCGGGTCCAGTCTCCGAGTTGCGTCGCAACTCGAGCTGTAGTTGATCCTTAAATCTTTATTGAGCTTTTGGCTGGCAATAGCGGCATTTATGCCGTGCCCTTAGGCATATTGTGGTTAAATTATTATCGGGTTCAAACTCTGAGTCGGGATTCGACTCGAGCTTAACATACCTTTAAACCCGTTCGGGCTGGTGATGATGGCTGCCCTTTGGCGATTTCTGGGTCCAGTCTCTGAGTCGAATTGCGATTTGAGCAGTAATTGACCCTTGATCTTTTCGGAGATTTTGGTTGGCGATAATGGCATCGATGTCATGCTTTTGGGAGTATTTATAATTTTTGGGTCCAGTCTCTAAGTCGCGTTATGACTCGAGCTATAATCGACCCTCAAATCTTATTTGAGCCCTCGGCCAACGATAGTGGCCTTTCTGTTATTTGGTCGTTGAAACTTTTTAGTATGAGGCTCGAAGGCTTTGCTTAGTTAATTATTTTGGATCCGGTCTCCGAATCAGGTTACGATTCGAGCTCGCTTTAATCCTCAAGTTGTCAATTTTCAACCTGGCGGCAATGGCTTTTACGCTGTATGGTCGTAGAGACCTTTCGATGTGAGGACCGGAGGATTGCTTAGCCGGCGACAATAACACTTACATTGTTTGGTCGTAGAGACCTTTTGATATGAGGCCTAGAGACTTTTTTAGGCTTTGTTTTCTCTCGTTAAGGTCATATTGAATATTTTTGCCTGACCCGTTGTCGGTTCTGAAAGAACCTCAATTTCAAGTCGTAGTCGGTGATGTTTTGAGCACCACGTAAGGTTCATTGCTCATAGGTCTAGTACATCGACGCTCTTGCAATTTTTGAGTTGACGTGATCAGGACTCATTTTTTTTGCCTGTTGAGGAAAGCCTATTTTTAACCAGTTCTTTCTGAAGTAGATTCGGAGGATATTTTAGCGACAGTCAGGCGTCCCCGAGTCGCATTTTTTTGGGTTGTAGTAGTCGTTTTGACCGGAGTCATGTGCGTTTGGCCGGGGCCATTTTTATCCTGAAAAGTAGTTTTAGCCATCTACACCATTGGTATGCCTTTTAGGGATTCTTACAAATGCGACGTATAGCCTAAACTGTGGGATTTTTCATGCCTGTTGAGGTCTTATAGTTTTCCATTCCTGTTGAGGTCTTACAGTGTATGCAGAATAGATTTGGTTGTGCCGAGGATGCCCGTTAGGATCTTACAATTTCATATTTTCCAGTGCATGGAGATTGGTGGCAGTATCTGAGTCATTGAGTTGTTTAAGCCTGAAAACCGCTTCTCGTGAGCTCGGAGCTGCATCATAAGGGCTTGATGATCCCGGCGTTTCGACCCTTAGGTCATCCGGATATCGAATTTTTTAAGTCTCGGGGTATCTCGAGATACATGTGGCGGATAGGTTTTTGCTGTGGATAAGCTAAAATAGTGTTTTTCGACGCATGGGATGCTTATAAAATATTCTTTATTGCTTGGCGAAAATATAAGCTATAAATACATGTTTTCCTGTTGCTGTGAGTTTGGTCCGCACAGGTGTGACTTCCCCGATTATCCGATGTGCTTGTATGATTCCATGTTGGAAATTTTTTCAGAGAGAGGATTGCGATATCGTCGGTCCCCTCCCCGGGGATTTGCAGTCCTGCTAATAATCTTGTTGGCGGAACCTTCTTCAGGTTAGAAACCCGGTCGAGGAAAGAATGCCCGGCGGGTCCCCTATCGGCCACAAATCCTCAAGCGGGGTCTAGAGCTACCGAATGCTTCAGTGGCTGCCTGTGTACAGATTAGCAACAAGAAAATAAAGGAAATGATAAAGGAGGCGGGGTAGTTCTTTCTCTCTGTGAGACGCGGAGGTGGCGTTTCAGGGAGTAAGCCCTGCTGCAGTCGACTTCCTCGTCTAGCCAAGCCCGACTGAGGTTGTGATTATCCTTACCCTTTAACCTCATTCGAGGGAAATGCAGGCCATGGGCATAAGGTGATGGATCTATTTTTGTCGCTCGTAGCTAGATTCTTTAGCCCCGCGTTTGTCTTGGGGTTTTACACCTTTGGCGGAGCAAGGTCGGGGTCGCACCCCGGGCGATGCATTTGCTGTTGTCTGTACAAAGCGTCTGTGCCCTGTGCGCTCAACTTATCATCCTGAGCTCGGGCGGGCTGTAGGGGGAGTGATTTGGTCGTTGTGGCAATCACCATCAGGAGCCTGTTAGAGATTCGGTCTGAGAACGACGTTGGTTCGGATTGTTCTATCGGCTTCAGTCCGACATCGTCGGTATAATTTGGCCGAACCACCTGTACTCATAAATGCATGTTTTATTTGAAATGAGTTGAATGAAAGAGTGTTTTACTAATACGTTAATGCGATGCCGAGGTGGAATCTCGGCGTCCTTTTCCTCGAAAGAGTGGGTGTCCTTTTGGAGCATTTTCTTGGACTGTCCCTTTTTGGTGATGGGCACTTGCACTCTACATTCTACGGATCTTCGCATGGTGCCGCCATCCTTTTACAGCCGTGACGATGCGCCACAGCTCGCCGCCTCTATTTTGCCCGAGCTCCTTCGTTCTGTGGGGATGGATCCGGGTCTGCTCGCTCGTCGGCACTTTGTGGCGACCTTTGTTGAATGGCGTAGTTGCGGCTCTTTTGAGTCTGTAACTTTGAGCATCTCATGATTCCCGTGGCGGTCCATAGTTTCCCTAGAGGGGTTTCGGTTGAATAGGTCCAAGCCACCTGGAGTTCCTAGCTTCGCTTATGGTGACCGCAAAGCTTGGAATTGCAATGTTGAAGTCACGCTCTATCGGGCGAGGTTTCCTTGCCGACTGTGTCTTGTTGAATCTGGTACTATTGGAGGTTCATCGAGGGTGTTGTCTTCGGGCTATTGCCTTGTTATTACGAGACGTTCTGTATCTTGAATCATCTCTTCCGTTCGCGCCATATGGACGTTGGCTCCATTCATTCAGTGTTAGCTCCTCTGCTGGAAATCTAACCGGATATGTTAAACCCGAGAAGGTTCCTCGACGGTCATCTATGGCCCTAATTTGGGTCCGGTGTCGGTTGTGGGCATCCGACCAAGCCTTGACTGGATATTTGACCAGTCTTTGCTTGAACTTCTCTAGAGTCGTCGGTATGCTTTGCTTAGGTTTTGGGCGAAGGCCTGTGCTGCCCAACTACTCGGGACTGGGAGCGGTCTCATTTGTCCTATCAGGAAGCGGGGTACGGCTTCCCATGACACTTTATTATTTCTTCTTCTTCGAGCCTTCGGTGGATTGGGCCCTTTTTGCATTGCTTTGAAGGCGTCGGTGTACGCCTCCACGGACCGCGCTAGTACGGTAAGCGGGTCCTCGAGATCAGGTGCTGAACAGTGGCGCTGCGTCATAGTTACTTCCGAGGGAGTTTCTTTAAAGCTCCTTATCGGGACAGGCCCGAGTTCTTCATTTTGGAGGTCGCTGTTCCTGTACGGGCGTGTGTAAGTGTTGATGCGCCCGTAAGGACTTGAGGTCCTGTCACTCCTGGGTAATTTCGTCATTTCCCACATTCACAAAATCAGTTCCGGGATCATATCTTCGGGGGACGGTTTCTGTAGGAGTTTCCGCTAGCATGATTGATCCTTACGATAAGGTCTTCCAACATCCTTACTGCTACATGATAGGTTGTCAGTTCGTCGTTGCCCGATACTCGGGTACTGGCTCTATATGAGGAGATATTTTGGGTGCTGCCGCACTGAGAGTCTCCGGGCGGCTCTATTGCTTAGCGATAGCCAAATGCCGTTCCTGCAACATTTCAAAAATAATACGAAGATTAACTTTCCGTTCTACCCGGGCTGGGATTTTTTGGGGTTCCTATTGGTCGACGTGCCGTGTGTCGTCATTGGTGCGTGAGACTTTGTTGCCCCGCAGAGCGGCATGAAGGCCCACGTCCGCTCGAAACGATCCAGATGCGTTATTGGGGTCCTGCGGTGTTGCGCCAGTTGTTGGAATGGCCATACTGTTCTCTTTGTGTTTTTTTGGGTTATCGTTCTTGATTTCCCTCATCGAGCCAGACATCAACCTGAAATCGAAAGATGTTGGGAAACAAAAAAGAGTGAAAGATATCGTGTGTTCGAGTGACGAAACTAATAAGAGAATTATCACTATTATTTTTAGCCCCACGGTGGGCGCAAAACTGCTTACCGTGAAAATGGCACCAACAATTAAATTTGTAAATGAGATTCTAAAAATACGTGATCTATTCCCGAGCTAGTTTATAAGGATGACTAGTGCTAAAACATGAAGTAAAAATATAAAGATCGAGTTAACCAAAACAATAATCGACCAGTGAGGGGATGTTTTTCGGGCGCAAAGCCGGCCAGTAGATACCTCGGAGCCGAGCCTCGAGCCTATCTCGGGCTTATCGAGGGTAGTCAGGAAGGGGATAAGAAGTAAACATATAGATAAGTAAGGCTCTATACTATCAATATTGAGCGAAATAAGGAAGAACAAACGAGTAAATAATAAAGTCCTAAGGCGAGCTCGAGGTCGATGAAGACAGATAACTTAGAAGAAAGAGAGAAAAAGAGATATTATTGCATTTGTGGAGAAGTGGATCAACATCAGTGCCTTACAAGATAGGGTGAGTCCCCTTTATATAGGCGAGGGGACTCGGCATAGTACATATGTATTAATTGCAAGAGTACAAAGATGGGACGGCTTGACGCAAGACCTCATAGTAGGATCTAGATAGGTTTGACCTATAAGGTGTAGCCATGTGCTTAGGATATTTCCCCTTTTATCCTGACCTGAGACCCTATTTCTTCCAAGTCGGTCTTCGACGAGCCCTGAGGATGAGAACTCAATTGCTGCCTTCCACCCTCGAGGTCTCGGGGAAGGCTTCTGAAATGTCTTGATAGCAAAAAATCAAGTTTTCTTATTTTGCCACGTACATAGTAATTTAAAAGCTTAAAGAATTCCTACATTTGACCGTAGGTTGATTTTGTTGCTACCTGGTTCAGATTTCAGTTTCGGAATTTAGTATAAGTTGATTTCAGTAATTATGACTTGTCTACAAAATTTGGTAAAACACGGAGTTGGTTTAACATGATTCGGACGTCCAGTTGTAAAATTTCTTGTTCTTGAGTTTCTTTGATAATTTTAATTATTTTGGTGTTCGATTCAAGGTTCTATGTGTTATTTTGAAATTTTGGTCGCGCGAGCAAGTTCGTATGTTGTTATTACACTTGTGTGCATATTTTGTTAGGGGCCTAAGGGGCTCTAGGGAGTTTCAGATAGGCTACGGACCATTTGAACTTAGAGAAATTGTTCGTTTGGCTACTGCTGTTATCTTGTGCGATCATTTTCACGATCGTGAAGAGGAATTTGGGATGGGGAGGCTTTCCTTCATTGCGAATGCGTAGGATTTAGGGACTTGGGAAGTGGGGCATCGCGGTTACTCTACGCGAACAAGAGCCCTGGATCGCAGACGCGAAGCCCTGGGGGCTATGCATTCACGAATGCTTGAGGAACCTCGCAAATGCGTAGCCCATTCTGGCTGTTGTTCTTCGTGAATGCATCAGGCCCTTAGCAAATGTGAAGAAGGTTTGACGCCCAGTCTATTAAATATCACAAAGATGGGATTTCACCCATCGTTCACCATCTTTTTATTAGAGAACAACCTAGAAGTAATTTTGAAGAGAAATTTAATCACCATTTCATAAGTTAGTGTAATTTAACTCGTTTCCTTCTATTTCTATCAAAACCTATTGATTTGTAAAATTGATTTATGCTCATTCATGGTAGAAAATTAGGTATTTGGGTAGAGTTGGAGGGTTTAAAACAAAAAAATTAGGCCTCAAATTAAGGTCGGATTTCAAAACTAATTACATAATCGGGCTCGAGGGTGAATGAGTTATTGGATTTTAGCCCAAATCTCGAGTTTTGGCCAAGAGGGCCTGTGGTTCACTTTTGTTGACTTCTTCAAAAAAGTATAAAGATCTTAACTTTAGGTATTTTAATTGATTTTCATAGAATTTTTTGATGTTGTTGATTCGCTTTTGGTTAGATTCAATTGGTTTGGAGGCGGATTTTAGAGGAAAGGCCCTTGTAGATTTTTGATTTGCTTGCATATCGAGGTAATTATTGGGTCTAACTTTGATTGGATGGAATAAGAACCCTTGACTTATATGTTATGTATGACATGTATAGCGACGTATATGCGAGGTGACGAGTGTATATACACCGTCATAATAACTGTTTTCGTGCTTTTCTCGTACTCCATTAATTATTTTATCACATGTCTTAACTGTTATATACTTTAATTTCTTCCTATGCCTTAACTTGATACTCGTCACTTATTATTTTAGTATTAAAATGTTAGTTTCTTACATGATTCCATGATTAATTGCTACTTGCCTTACATGTCTTACTTGTACACTTTAATTGTCGTATATTTGGTTTGCCTTGTTGCTTAGTATTAATTGTAGCCTCCCTTGATTTGGTACGAGGTTCCTATATGGCTTTGCTTTCATATTCCTTAATCGTAGAGGTTCTTGTGATATGACTTGTTCAGTTGATTACATTTTTGTTTGTTTATAGATCGGGTCGCACGCCCGATCCACGTCCAATTTGCACTAGTAAAAACGGTCGTTGGAAAAATAGTACCCAACAAGAATCGGGGTTGATTTCCACAGGGAGTTACTAGGGATGTTAGGATTATACACTTGATGAAAGTGAATGGAATAACTAAATTGCGCTTCCACAAAAGCTTTTGAGTTCTAATTCTAATTTTACTCTAGCAAGTATAAGCTAAGAAAAGAAACTAGATGCGAATGATTGGTTTTGGTATTTATCCAAGTCATTAAAAAGCCATGGGATGTGACCATAACCTAGCGTCTAATGGGTTAAATATGTTAATACTTATTATGTTGACTGGGGTGTATTATAGCTCTCAACTCCACATTACCCACTCAATATATCTCGGTCAAATAGGAATTTTGCCCAATTTGGATTTCTCTAGTCCAAATGGATATAAAAAAAAGTTGATATGAGCTCAAGTGAGGTTCTCAATATCTGCAGTTTGAACCCTTTAATTAGGCTAATCAAGCCCTCAATTAGCTAAATTTCTTGTTAGCCAAGTTATCCTAGACTATGTCCCTTTTTCTCAAGTAGAGACTAAGTCAAAAAAGAATGAATCAATGTTTGCAATAATTAATTCTAAAATTGAACCATAAACCAAGCTAAATAATCAACACCCAATCATAAACAAACATTAAATTAATATCCATAAGATTTACACATTAAAGTTGGGGCACAACCCTACTAAGAATCTAGCTACTCATAGTGAGAATTGAAAAAAATAAAGAAGGAATGCTAATTAAAATCATAATCTATGATTAAAATGATAAAATATAATGCTTAAACACAAAAGTAGTAAAAAGTTTCTAAAATGGTAAAATATAACGGCTACAACTGCTTAAACTTCGAAACTTTACCTAAAAATGTGAAACTCGTCAATTTATAGTGGCTCAAAATTCGCTGACAGAAATGTCCCTCAAGAGGTACCGACGCTGCACAATTTCATGTGCGGTTCGTAGATTTCTTTAGTTGGTAGGAGCTTGGATTCTGCAGCCGCACATTTCTTGATTGCGGCTGCAAAGCATCTTTTGCGGCCACACAATTCTTGTGCGCTCCGCATTTTAGCAAGGCTTAAGGTCTTGTTCTTTTACACACTCTCTAAACATTGAATTATTTGTCGATGCAAACCTTATTCTGTGGCCACACATTGGCTAGAGCCCTGCTGGGTTCTTTCACTTGGTCTGCGGCCGCAGGTTAAATTTTGAGGTCCACACTTTCTTCTGCGGACCATACTTCTTTGATTTTGCACCCTTTTATTGCCTTGTGAATCAGAACACTACTTTTTGAGTCGGATTTCATCATGGGAGAGAAAATTTCCAACATTTCCTGCAATTTGCACGCTTGTATTAGTTTTGGGAGCATAAATCAATACTTCGGACTAAAACAAAAGCAAAAAGGTGCTAATAAGTAGTCAAAATCCCCACTTATCAACTCCTCCAAAGTTAAGTCTTTGTTTGTCCTCAAGCAAATAAATTAGTGCTCACCTACTAGAGTTAGTGGTCATTTCAGCGAGTCAAAGGTCAGCTGGTCACACATCAGTTGGGACCAATAATTACCCACATTGCTCATGCATTATCAACACGGTGACAAGTCAAATATTCATACACACATAGTTATAATGTGAAATTTGAGCTTCAAGAATTAACTTCACTCGTCAAGGACTCTTGTATGTAATGGTGGACTCCCAAGTCTTCCTCTTTTTCTTTTCATTTTCCAAGGTCACGTAAGAAATTAGCACTCAATCTTAGGATTCATGAATGGTTCACTCGTCTCTCACAAGAGAATGCCACAAGTACGACTTCAAGTACCATAGGCTTGCTCCTCATGTAGATCGCCACTAATGTAAGCTCACTCAGTTTGAAATAAAGTAGAACTTATTTTGGATTGTAATGAAGGCTTTTGGATTAGGGTAGTATACCATATGGGTAAGCAGTTACACCTTTTCTAAAGCACTCTACATTTTATTTCTCGGCTGACAATTGCCAATTCTTAGAGGCATTTTCTTATGATTAAGGACTTGAGAGACTTATCATCATTCTTTCTTATTCATTTCGTTCTTTTTCTCCATCTTTGATTGCTCACGCTAGGGATCATTACCTTTTTTTGAATTCATCAATCCTTCCACTTATTCACCTTTTTTTTTGTTCTTTCCTTTTCTTCCCTTGTCTTTCATTTAAATCATTTCTTTACTGTTTTTTTGCGTTGATACTTTTTTTAAATTCCTCACCTCTCCCTCAAACTTATGTTTTAAGCCACTTGTTTGACAAGAGTCTGAAGGAAAGTCCGTGTGCCAAGAGAGGGTCACGATAAAACGGGTAAAGGCTTATAACATGGTTATCAAATGAGAAATGCTAGAGGCTCAAAGGGGTTGACTAGGGATAATGACATTGATTGGAAATATAAAGCTCAAACGGGCTAAGAAAAGCTTACAATCACTTTTCAAACCAAGTAAAACTTAGGATTTCTCCTCTAAACACGTTCGCGGAAAATTCTAGATTCTTCGCACGGATACTTGGACTAGCAACAATTCATCTCACTCCTAATACAACTATATTGTAAAAGAGGATATAGTCGAGGGTCTAAAATTACTAAATTCAAGTTTAAAGATCACTATGGTTAAATTAGATCACTCGATGATTGCAAAGTCAACTCAAGAGTCACAAAGTCACTAACTAGAGCTATTTTATTCAAAAACCTTGTTTCTAAATATAAGTACATAGTTAAGTGTGTTGGTACAAATTAAAGCATGGTAGACTCTTAAAGCATGACTTGATTAGGTCGTTTTTTTGATTACTACTACTATTATTACCTAAATACAAAAACAGACTCATTCCCTTAACAAAGTTGTCACGCC